>MINK01172678.1:8903-26026 GCA_001735545.1 Phormia regina
AAAAAAAAAAAAAAAAAAAAACAAAAATAAAATAAAAAAAATGGAATTTGATGATGTAGCTCTTCACTTCGTAATTTCTGATATTACTGTTATTGTTGCTATTATTGATGTTGTTGGTGGTAGCTCATACTTTGTTTCTGTTGTTTGCATATGTTACACACAAATACCAACATAAAAAACTACAGCAACAACGAAAACAAAAACAACCAGAAAAACAAAATTAAATGAAAATTGCTACAAAATCTAATAAAATCCATTGTAGGGTCATTGCATAGCAAACAAAAATATGTGTTTAGATAATTCTTTCTTTTCCTTTGTTGTATGTGTGTGTGTGTTTGTTTGTATTTGCTTAACTTTTTTTTTAACAACATAATTTTCAATTGCAAATAAATATACAAGGTAAATTCCCCAACGTTGTATAGATTGTGATTTAAAAGCATTTTTATATCAGTCAATCGCAAACAATATTAAAACTCAATAAACTTCAAAAAATAACTAAATCGAACGCATTATTAAACTAAAACAAGAAAAAATTTAATATGATAAATATGTATATACAAACATTTGATTAAGGGGTCAAATAAAGCCCAAGGGATGCACAAAGATTACTCATAGAAATCTTAAGGGAAAAATTTACAAAAACTAAAAACTTTCAGAATTTAAAAAAGGTTAAAAATTCCTTAGCTTAGTTATCATCATTGAGTTATCATAATGGTAAAAATTTTTCCATTGCTCAACGCCTGTACTGCTGCTACAGAATTTTTCAAATTTTTATACAAAAAATTTGTTTATAAAAATGTATATAAACAAGGGTAGCAGCTGAAAACTTATAACTAAAAAGCTTTAATTTTCTTCCTTCATATTAAAGATTTCTTTTGAAAACATGAAAAATATATAAACCCGAACAAATAATATATATTTTTGATTTTTAAAGAAGTAAAATAACATTTATACCTCACACCACGCTGAACTGTGGTCCCAAAACTATTTTTTTTTTTTTCGAAATAATTCTGTAAGGAGGACAGGTTCGTAGCGGGTCTGGAAGATAAAGGGTGACCCTACGAAGTTGGTCATCCGGTTATCTCTTTTATTTTTATAGGACCAAAGTGAAATTTTGAAACATTTTTGATCATGTGCAATGATCCTATATCTATGTGGATCCTATATCTATGTGGTTTAGATAAAAAGTTATATTATTTTGAATTTGAAAAAAATTGTGATTTTTTACCATAAATTTGTTTATGTTTCTTGAACAATTATAAAAGCATGTAAAATATCCCAGGGCAGTTGGGGTAACAGTCTTCGTTAATTTTAATTTTTTGAGTTTTTTTTTTTGTGGAGCACAAAAATATCAAAGCTAATATTAAAATAAAAATACCTTAGAAAGTTACCTCCATTTGTTAGCTAAACACACACAAAAATTTGAAATAATCCACACCTCTTATAACGACCGCGGGACCATTTTACTGAAAAAAGGAAATTTTTGATGTAAGTTTTCCCGAACAGGAATTTTGGGTATTTCAGAGTAAAAAAAATGGGAATCTATTTATACTCTTCTTTTCAAAACCATTTTTCTATATACATAATACTAAAATTTCAGAATGATTACATTATTATTATTATTATTATTATTATTATTATTATTAATAACACTAAATACAAAAAATAGTCGTTTTTTGTCAATTCAAGGAAAAAAATTTTGTACAGAATTATAATGACTATCTATGTGNNAAACAATTTGTAGAGAATTATAATGACTATCTATGTGAATTTTTTTTTTTCGTTTCACACCTACGAACCTTTCCTCCTCCAAATCAATTGTCATACAACCAGGATTGTGCAGGTGAAATTTCACTTCTAAAGTTACAGAAAAGAATTCCGTTTTGAGACCACTGTGTGCTTGTGTGTATAACGCATTGAAACAGTTATCAAATACCATCCTTAAAATATACCAATGGACTCAGAATCACTTTTCAAATAGATCCAACGATGTCCGTCCGACTAGCTTGGCGGCTGTGTGTGTATAATTTCTGCAAAAAGTTTATTGAAATTGATTATGATTGTTTCATTATAGCATCAATACAAATGGTTGTCCGAAATGGTGTTTTAACACTCAAAAGTGTCTTAAAGATATCAATATTTTAATGAAATTCGGTACAAAGTAGTACAAGCATCAACCTTTGTAATAAATTTGTTGAAGATCGGTCTACAATTGACTATAGCTCCTATATAATCACTTCTTCCTAAAATCACATTAACGCAAATAAATCCCATTTGAATGTCCTTATTGAGTCCATAGTTTACCAAAGCACCTATATAAACACATTTTCGGGAATCTCCTTAAAGTGGACAAAATCATCATCTAATTGTTAATATTTTTTTTTATATTTGCATATTTTATTTTACATTGGGGCAATTCCTAAAAATGTCGACCCGGCTGGTATTTTCCTATCTCCAATTAAAGGAAATTCAACATGTATAATCCTAACGTATAAAGTGGACATTTTTCTCAAAAGATGTCAATGAAAAGGACTAATATTCCCCTTTACTATAAGATCATAAAAATTATTAATCATCCTAGCAAGGACCTATGAAATGAAAAAAAATATATTTTTTATCCTGAAAATCTTTTTATTTCAGAATATCACATTATTTCCCATACACCTGTTGAATATTGCTATTCTCGGTCCATTGTTACCAGTACCCCCAATACAACTCTCGAGTAGTACACTTGCATCTTTATCAACGAAATTTTTTAATAAAACCATATTGTATTTTAAATTTAGATTGTGATTAGGTTTTGGGATTTCCCGTGATATTTTGTTTCCCGGGAAAAGGGAATGAAAAATTTGATTTCCCGGGAAACTTTAAATATAAAAATAAACCAATAATTTTTTATAAAGAATGATTTTTTTCTATTCAATACTATAACACAACATTATTAATCATATTTATGATTAATTAACAACTAAACAAAATTTTAAATATTTCATACAAATAAATTAAGTGCCTATTGTAAGGAAAAATTTCAAAGATTTAATTATTTAATTAACTTTTCAAAGTCGAATTAAATTTATTGTCCCAGGCATTTCTTTGGAGCATTCATAACAATTCAATTCATAGATTTAAATTCATTGACTTTAATTCCTTAAAGAATGCACTACCAATTATACAATACAAGCTTAACAAATATTACATTTAAATATTAGCCTTCTTCCCGTATTCTAAATTGAGGTCACGCGTGATCCCTGGTTCCCGAACTCGAAATTGAGAAATGAGAGAGATTTTGAGTGAAATATGCTCTTCTTCTTGCACGAAACAGCCCAGATTATTTCTGTGGATAAAATTAGTAAATTGTCAAATAAGGAAAAAATACAAATAAAAACTTTGTATAAAAATAATTAAAAATGATTTTGTTTTTGTTACTAAGAGAAAATTTTATATTAAAAAAATACCTCTGCTAAAAATTAACATTGACATAAGAATTTCAAAACAGTTTAATGTTTTTTTCTGGTTCCCTTACTTTTGTAAAAACAACAGCCTTTTCTTATTTTACCCATAAAGTTCGCAAATATACCCAATAAATTTGCAGAAAATTTTATTTAACAAAAATTCAATGATTTCTTTATAAAATGATTTAGTAGAAGTATGCCTTTGTGAATGATATTATGGAATAAAAAACTATATACTTTAGATTTTTAACTTAAATAGTTTTTCATGATGAAAACTTAAAAAAGATAAACCCCAATTTGTGGCATAAATTTCAGTATAGGTAGGTTTTCTTATCGTTTTAAATCGTTCTAATACACAAATCTAAAAACTTTTTAAGTTGGTTCTCAACAATATTTTGTGTTCGGAAATCTGATAAAAAAATTAAAAAAAAATCCCGGAAATTCCCGACGAAAAATTTTCGCGAATTCCCGGGATTTCCCGCCCGGGAATTGTGGTTTATATTCGGCTATGCCAATCTCTTATACCCTTCACCATCTTATCAATAATTAAAATTTTCACCTTAAAGTATGCTTTCTTACTTTCATATTTATACTACAATTAGGATTTGGCGTTCAGGAATTCCCGGGCGGGAATTCTCGTAAATTTTTCGTCGGGAGTTCCCAGGAATTTTTTCCGGGAAAACAGGAAATTTAATATTCACGTAGTTTTATAATCCTATAGCAAAAAATGTTACTGTTGGAATCGCCTCAACATATTTTTTTTTTATTTTGTCAATATCTTTAGATTTTTTCGATATATAAATGTCAAGTTTGATTTATCTCAAAGGCACTATTTTGGCAATAATAAACATAAATAATTAATTTTTGTAGCTGTGTAAATAATTTTGAAATATATATAAAAATTTAATATATAAACATTTTTAAATGAAAATGGACAAGAACTTTTCTTATAACATCAGAAATTTATTACAATTACATTTTTTAAAAAATTTAAAACGTGTAAATATATTAAGCTACGAATGTACTTTATTTTTTAAAAATGTTCGTCTTGAAACGATTAACAATATTTTTAAAATATAAAATGAAAACTAATTTTTATAATTTTTTTTAATATTGTTTTTTTCTGTTAATTAATCTTAAATGTGATTAATAATATTGTGTTATAGTGTTGAATAGAAAAAAAAACATTCCCTATAAAAAATTATTGCTTTCTTCTAATATTTTAAGTTTCCCGGGAAATCGAATTTTTCATTCCCGTTTCCCGGGAAACAAAATATCACGGGAAATCCCAAACCCTATCTACAATGCTTATTAACATGTGTGTATTTATATTATTTTTTGTGTTTTAGACCCATAACTTGATTAATTGAACGTTTTTGGTTAATTGGGAAACCGAAATTTTATGAAAATGTGTATGACTGATTTGTATAAAATAATTAAATTTAAGCAAGGGTTTAAAATATCTTTAATGCGTTTTGCCTGTTATATTAGTTATTATTGATGCGATTTAATTTAATTCAATTTTTCAGAACATAAATTCAGAAACAATTTCCGATTCATCATTATAAAAATGAAGTAACTAGAATAAGCAGAGGATTTAGAAACTCAAAAACCGGCTTTAAAAATCAATTTTTAGGCAATTTCTCGCCATTTACAAAATAATGTTGCTAAATTTCAATAGCAAAATTTGTAAAAGGATATCAGATTGATACATATATTGTATATGTCAGTTATCGCTTTGCAAAATAAAAGACTACTTTATGAATTCTCTATTATTAAATCAAATATTTTCTCATTTGATTTAATAATAGAGGAGGACGTAAGCTTTCATGTGACAAATTTGACTTCCACGAGTACTTAAAAGTTTCAATAAATCGTAACTTCTTCAAAGATTTCAACATTTCTATAAAATTCTTCTTATAAAATGTATCGAGTCACATAATATTGTTTTTACTTACTATGGACGTTAAAAAAATTATTAACAAAAATAAGAACAAACACATTTTTTTCTTTTTATTATTGAGGCGAAAAAATCGTTTATTTTTAGACTCAGAAGTGATATTGACTTTTAGGTTTTTCTATTCGATAGATAATTTTCTTATTTAGTTAACTTAAAAAAACACAGGGAGAGAAATATTGGGCTATATTTTGAAAAAGCTTGACTAAGATTTCGCAAAATTAAGATTATTGAAACTTCAAGTGCAAATTAATAAAATAAATAAAATGTATTTTTAAATTTTGCAAGTTATTATTGAAGCTTTTTACATAAAACCAAATAATACTTGCACTCAGTATTGGTATTGTTGGATTCTGATTAAAGTCCACGCCCACATTATAAGTACTACCTTGTTTGTTTATAAATTCAAATATAATATTTAATTTTTCGATCGGAGCAGAGTGAAAAATTTAAAAATAAATGATAATATATCATTGAAGTTACTGAACCGATTTAAATGAAATTTTGAACATCTTTAGATGAGGAGTTAAGATCTCTAGATATTTTTGACTGGAATGAGTAGCTTATAGCTTTGCAAATATGAATCAATTCTAACTATTTGTAATTTTTGAATTCTCCGAAGCAATGAAAAGAAAAAACACGCTAGAAAAATGCTGGAAACTGAAAGCTCATCTAGCAACTCTGCTTAATATATCTATGTATTCATATAAAACTACATACAAACTTAAATGACAGCTTTAATTGTTTCAAAAAAATTTTTTAGCGGTATTGATATTAGCTTTAACTTCAATTATTCAAAAAAAAAATGTTTAGTTATAAATAAAAAAATGCATTTACAATTTTCTATTTACACAATTATATATAAAATTGTTAGTTCTAAAACAGAAGAAGAGCATTTGAAAATCAAATTTTTTTATTTTAGTTTCAAAAGAAGTACAATTGAATAAACATTTTCGGACATTTGAACACACATGCCCTGTTGTGAATGTTTAAAAATTATCAGGAAGATTTATGTGTAATTTTTTATGGTTCCCATATAAAAATAATAAATTTTGTTCCCTTAAATGACTGTTAAAAAAAACTTCGATGTTAAACAAAATAAAATATTCAAACGCACACATAAACTTTAGCTTTTAAAATCAAAAATAGTGACTTTACAGTTTTTGATTCCTGTCTCGGATAAGAGTAGTCGCGACTAATCCAAATTAATTCAGTAGACACAAAATACATTCTATTTAACTATTTATATACATACATACTCTTAGATTTGAATCCTTGTAAAATTTATATACAATTTGTTCTGTCACCAACACAACCACCACAATAGCAAAGTACTTTTACACTTGTCTACAGATATAAGACTCATTTTACCAAAAATAAAAAAAATAAACAACAACAATTGTAGGCAAAAGTAAACGAATAAAATAACCAATAAACTAACCCCTCAATTATTTTTTTGTTACATTTATATAAGTGGCTGACGAATCTTTTTTTTTTTTTTTCATGTTTGTGATTTTTTCTCTCCCATTTTTGTCATTCTGTTAAGTAATAAAAGTGTTATGGGTTTGTTATTTTAGCCATAATATGATTTTATTTATGTGGAATAATTTAGAATTATACTAAGAAAGTAAAAAAAAAAAAAAAATTAAGGGTTTTATAATTCTTTTTAGGTCAACTTCGCTTATAACTGTCCTTTAAAACTTTTTGTTTTTGGAATTATTAATTTAATTTTGTTGATTGAAATCCCAAACAAAAAGGACTTCATAATCCTATTCGTTGTTTTTTTATTTACTGATTACATATAATGGTTCAGTTCTTGAAATGTTATTTTCTATAGAGAGTAATAAGATGTGGTAGATGGAATATGTACTTTGATTTACATATATATTTGTATAAATAAATTTTTGTCTGAAGTATTTAAAACCACTAATAGAGTTTTGATATTTATAAATACAATTAATAATAAAAACAGAGATTTCTACATTAAATATTTGTTTGTTATTAAACAAAATATTGTAACTTTTTCTTTAATATAAAATTATATTATTGTTTTGTTCAATAACTCAATTTTTCTATTTTAAACAAAACTCTGACTGACAAACAGTTAATAACATGCTAATACAATAAAAAATCATTCGAGAGATTATATACTGAATAGGTTATATGCCTTCTAAAGGACATTATAAATCAGTTTTTAAAATTTGAAATATACCTTCTAAATTTTCAGTTATTCGTTAGGATACATTAGTTCATAATTTTAAATTCTTTGACTCTTCTTTTTCTTTTTTAAACCAATGTTAAATGAAATTGCCTTACACTTAGATAGTTTTTTAAACGTTTGTAATTTTACTATTTATGTAAAAAATTAATTATTTTGAAAATAATAATAATAATAATAATAATAATAAATAAATAAATAAATAATAGTGAGCGTATTGAGGTGTTTCATTACAAAGGAAAATAAATGATCATTACATCCCTCCTGTATCCAAAATACCAAAAGTGACATCTACAACTTGATGTCTGATTCAAAAATCATCAATAAGAAATTTTAAGCAGTTTTTAAACTATATTCTATAATCATTCAATAATCGGTATCTTGAGGCATGGTAAACAATATTTTTTGCACTTCAATCTTAATTTTCCGTTTTCACTGATTCATCTGATTTATTTTTATTTATTATAATTCAACAAAACAAATTTTATCAGTAAACAAATATTCTACCTTTTTGGAAAAAGAAAAAAAAAGTAATTATAATAATAATAATAATAATAATAATAATAATAATAATAATAATAATAATTTTTTAAAGTTCCAACTTCAGATTAATGGATACGAGTATTTATCAGATTCTTGCAGCAATATTATTTAGGATTTTATTTTAATAAAGTTAGTGAAAATATTAAGCTCTTACAGATTTACAAGGAATATCTATAAATACTATCTCTTTTCTGTCATATCATACATTTTTGGAGATTTGAAAAACATTACATACACAAGATGATCAATTCTGGCTCTAAAGTGCAGGTACTACCCTGAAATGATTTTTTTTCAATATTTCAAAATTTGGTTTTAAAACTCATAAATACTTTAAGAACAGGAATTTTATAATGAAATTTGACACAAATATGCATCAAGTGTAAAATACGTTTGCTAAATTTCGTGAAGATTCCCTAGAGTAAATGGAACCGGTTCAAAACTAGTCACGTGACAGGTTCTCAGGGCTAGTAACCGGTTTCGGTTCCGAAATTTTATATGAGAAGAATCTGTGACTATTACATGTGGTTGTAATTGGAGGTGTCTAATTAGCCCCTTGGGACAGGTCGCAGTACTGGTCCTAGAGGACAGGTAAAAATTCGGTGATTTTTAAACATTTTTTATTATTATTTTTCTTAAATTTATGTTCTAATTTTATTTTATAAATTTTTCATAATATCAATGGCGCGATCTCGAATCGATTGCTATTTATCGCGATTAGCTAATTGGGCACTTAACATGCATATTATAAATTGACTCTCAAATGTTAAATAGTAAGTGTGTTTGTATCAATTGGTTTCCAATTGGAACTTTGGTGACAAGGTAGGTGTCAACTGGTACTTAACTGGTACTAAGGAACCGGTTCATTAATATAATTGGTACAAATTTTCCCCAGGGTTAGTATATAATTGACCATAGCTTCCATATGGACTATTTTACCGAACCAAATACATTTTAAAATTAAAAAAAATATATGTTTACTTAATAAGAAATGTAAAAATGTACATGATTAGCAGAGAAAGCAAAATATGAAATTGCATTTTTTTCTGGACGTTGAATGAAAATATTTCATAGCAAAAAAATCATTTGGCATAGGTTAGTGCATATATTTGTATATTTTACCCTTAATGTGATTTTTTAATCCCGGCAAAGATACTTGGAAGCAATACATCTGACGGAACAACGTATTGCTTTTTTGATTGCATAAAGCTTTAGAAAATGCAATAGAGTAAGTTACAGATTATGTTCGAAATACACATTCCAGCAGTGCTCAGGAGAAGCAAAAAATTTGCATCCAATTGATTTTAGGCGGCTCATTTCGAACAAAAATCATTCATTATAAATGCGCTTTAGCAATGCTTATATTATAATTCTGTCAATTGCAGAACAGACTTTTATAATAAAAAATTACTGGGGCACATTTATAATGCATGATTTTGGTTCGAGATGAGCCGCCTAGAAACAATATAATGTTCTTTTAATTCTCCGGAGCACTATAGTAAGGAAAAGTGCTTTCTGTGCAGAGTCCATAACTTACCGTATTGCATTTTTGAAATTTTATTTAATAAAAAAAAACGTATATATCGCTTATGTAAGCGATATATAAGTAAGCACAACTTTTTGCTGGGTATATCCTCTCGAGAATAATTAACAGTGATGTTAAAGTTTCCTCAGATTTTTATTAAATGTATCTCTATAATCATTCATGTTGTATTTATCTTTATGCAATTTAATTTGTAGAATAAATAATGCAAAAACATTCTGTTTGTTTTGAATTTATACCAATTTATAAAAATTTGGTTTTAATTATATTATGACCTATCATTGAAGATTCTATTCGCATAGCAAGATTTGTATAAAGCACTAAATTTTTAACTGAATCCAAAAAGGCAATTTCATAACCTCGAAAACTACAATAATAATATTTTTCTATGGAACATTTTCTGAAGTTAAAAATAAGAAACAAATAAAAATGTCTAAAAGTTATGATAATAAAAAGGATCGGTTAAGTAAAACCAAAGGATATAATTGCAAAATTTTACAATAAACAAAACTTTATATAATAATTTGTATATTGTACATATGTATAACGATACTTCATTTTAAATACAATGTAAGTTGAATAAGTCTATGTTTACAATTTAAGATAATTCAATTCGTAATTCAATATTTGTTCATAATTACATAGTTTAGATATTTTTATTTTTCCTTTATCTTTGCAATCTTCTCGTTAAAGTAAATTTGCATTAAAAAAAAAAAAGAATAAAATAAAACAAAACAAAAATAACTATTTATTTATCGCCAGTTATTGTATATATAAATATTAATGTGTATGCAAAATGAAAACAAAATAAAATTGATGGAGATGCCTTCTATCCTTGGTTTTGATGAGTTTGTATTAGACAAAAGCTAACAACAATAAAGCACACACACACACATATACACACACAATATTTTTTCACAAATAAACAATAAAATATAAGAAAACGAATAAATTTATTATTTGATGCAATAAAATTTCAACGTTCCCACATTTTCAATTTCACTTCCTTTGTCAGGTTGAGAAAAATCAATCTCACAGACCTCTTAAATACACTTCTTAGTCGTAACGATTTTTGCTTCGATTTCGATGTAAATATTTTGTAATAAGTTATTAATATATCTAGAAATTATTTACAGATTGTAGGGGGTTATCATATTATTATATAAATGTGTATTTTTGTTATTATTGTAATAATAGCAAAGAATATTCCTTCGAGAAATAAACGGAATATCCTTCCTTAAATAATGTTGAATATGCAAAATGAAACGGCAGCCAGCTGATGCTGCATTAAAAAGTTAAAAGAAAACGAAGAAAATAAAATAAAATAAATAAGAAAAAAACAAACTTTGATTTTTCATAAAGAAGAAATAAATTTTTGTTTGATTTTCCTTTTTATATATATTTTTTTCTTTTGTACTTATATATGCCAATATTTCAGGCAGGCATCTAGGCAAGCATTTAGCAAACCTTTATATACACAAACTAAAACCCTGCAGTTTTAAAATATCAATAGCCATAATATAGAGGTGGAATGTGTTGGCAATCGATTCCAGCATAACACTAATACAAATACGTTTGATGAAAAAATTCTAAAATGCCATGTAACACACATGTGCTGCAGGTACAAATACAAACAATCATACATACCTTTAGTAAAAGTATGTAGATATACATTTATTTATTACAATACACTAAGGCCTCGATTTGCTTCTTCAAATGGGACCGGAAAATTCTGATAAAAACTTCAGTTGAAATATATACAAGGTATCATCTATTTTTTTACTTTAGATTTTAGTGTAAGACTAAATAGACCAAAATGTTAAAGTTTGAGTCTTTAATTTAGAAACTAGAAAGAAAGGTAAAGCGAGTCAAGCACGACCATATGATGCTCCACCACCATTGTGTACATAAAAATTCGGGGAGTTGTCTTTTATTAGACCTTGGTCCAATTGTGGACGGATACTTATATTAAGTATAAAATAAATCATATTAATACATAATTTACGTCAATACAAATATTTATATAAATTAATTAATTTTTTATGAACGTGGGCCTGATATGAAAGCAATAGTAAATTATGCACCGATCTTATATACATATAAAACTCCTTTGTGTCGGGATTTATCCTCGTTCAAGTGATTTTCTGCAAAAGGGGTTAGGAGCTATTTTATATTTATATAAAACTTGTTTGTGTCAAGTTATATAGGATCATACAAAGAAAAAATTAAAAATCTACTTCAATTACGAAATTGCTAATTATAATAATTTTTTATTGATTTTGATCCAATCATCGAAATGATAATATTAATAACAACATTAATTCACTTTATTATTACTGATTTTGCTTATATTGATATAATGAGCCGAAAATTGTTTAAAATTGATTTTACTTCTATTTTTATAAACAAGTTTATCATTTTCTTTTATGTTTTTTAATGAGGTGTCAATTTATTTAAAAAATAATTTTAAACCAATTAGAAAGTTAATTAAAATCTTTTCTGTGTAGCTTCTATATAAACACTTATTCCAGAAGACCACTTTAACGGGCACAATGTTAGTATTAAATTAATATTCGACACAAAAAAGTTTTATATAAGTATAAAAATAGCTGCTATATGAAAAAACTTCTCCATGAGAAGGTATAGTATGTCAAGCCCGACCATATGATACCCTACACCATTGCCTATGTGTAACAAAATTCGGGAAGAAGCCAGTAATGGACCTAAACTTGTATTAAGTGGAAAATAAAAAACAATGATTCCCGACGTATGGGAGCTATGTTAAATTATGGACCGATCTTCATGAAATTTGACACACGGATTTACGCTTACATAAAACTTATTTATGTTAGAGAACAGTTGAATGGGGGCTAGGCGAAATAATGGGCCGATCATAATCAAAATCAATAGGCTTCGTCCTTGTGCCAAAAAAATCATATGTACCAAATTTATCTCTAAAATTGCGACTTGTACTTTGCGCACAAGCTTTACATGGACGGCCAGCCAGCCGTCCAGCCTGAATCGAACGGCCTACTTTAAGGTGGGGTAGGAAGATTTTTTCTCTGCGTTACAATATTTGCAAAAAACACGTAATGCCCCTACCACATAAGGTGGTGTATGGTATATAAACTCCTGCTTTTCGAAGAACATTATTATGGGGGCTAGATGACATAATGGAACGATCATAACCAATCTCAACAACACATACTACCCCTACACATGTGCATTATACCTTTATATGCACTTCATTCATATATAAATGGTATGCAATCATATTTTTGTTGTATATATTATTGATTCATATAAACAGTAATAATATGATTTAACCACAACAAAAATATTGTTGATTTCCGTTATATTAAATATAGTTGCTTCTACTTACACAAATATTTATTTGTGTTGAATAATAACTTGATACTAACAATCGTATTGGATTTTTGTGCGTTAAAGTGATTTTTGGAAAAAGTGGTTATATTTGGTACAAATCCTAATTCTTGTATATGATTCCTTTTCATCGAATTTAATTAAAATGTTCCATTTTTGAGTGTTGAAACCCTATTTCTATACAACATTTGTATGGGGGCTAGGTGGATCGATCATAGCCAATGCCAATAGGCTTTTTCTTTTTGACATAAAAGTATCATGTACCAAATTTCATTGATTATATAGGTTTTCTTTTTTACATATTATACATTTAAAATATTTTCATAATTTGACTCGTTTTTATTTTTATCTAATACATATTTCTAATATACATTCAGTATATTTTCTACTAACTCTATGTTAAAAGCTCACATAACTGAATAAAAATCAGCATTTATAATCATTGTTACATAGTAATTATGTACATTGTTGCCAATACGAAATAAACATTTTTTTCTCAATACAAAATTACAAACACAATAATATATTCAGGAGAAATTTGAACAACAAAAATGTGGTTTTAATATAAACATATTGCTTTATCTTATTGTAAATTGAGAACAAAAGTATAATTCTAAAAACAAAATTGTTTTTAAAATAAAATAAATTTAACAATAAGGATGTCTGCGATGGAAAAATGTCTTTGCAATGAAATAATATTGTTGGGACAACCAATATGTTCTCAATTCTGATTTTTCTCTGCGTGTGCAAAATTTATTTTATTTATGACTAATTACAAGGTTTATATGGACGGACGGTCATCGACTCAGAAAGGGATTTTAATCCGATTGATATAAATTAAGGTGAGTTTTTGACCAATAATAAAACGTTCTCTACCTATGGTAGTATATGGCATAATGATTTAAATAATTTAAAAAATGTAAAGAATTCTTCAGCTCAGAGCTACGCAATTAAAAATGTATATCAACACAAGAAAAATTGTAGATCATGTTCTCAAATCATTAGTTCTAGAAGTGGTGTAATCAAAACCACTTCCGATTCTTCTATAATATCCTTAGAACTAGTGGTATCTTAACAAATTCTAATACCAATGGAATAGAACCTATTTGAGGTTCTAAATTCGTTTTATGAAATGTTTTAGGAAACTTGTGTTTATGAAATAATTCTGAATGACTTTTACATAACTTCTAAGAGCAAATTACTGCTTCTTGAATGACAAAATTGAATTTAAAAGTGGCATTTAGGATTTAGCCTGTTTACATAAACAAAACATGTCTTGAAACCGCTTCCTAACGATTCAATAGCACTTGTTCCGAATGTAACAAGAAATAGTTCTATAATCGCTCGATTATATGGAACTAGAGAACTAGTTTTGGAGGTTTTAATTTCAAACAAAAAGCATCAGTCGTAATACAAAGGTAGAACAATTACAGGTTATTTTCATATGATCTGGAACTAGTTGTATAACCAGTACATTTTTTTGGGTATTTTTTTTTTAATTAAAATTTTTGGAGACTGCAAAAAATATTCATACTTATAAAAAATTTAAAATATCGAAAATTACACTTTAACAACGAAACATTGTTAATCAATGAACAAAATTATAAAATTACATTAGTTTCAAAGGAAACAAAATATTGAAATTTTAAAAAGCAACTCAAGGCGATTCGTTGCAATTCGAGACCTAGGAGTATATCTGTGCTTTTGTATCCGGGTTACCATTCATCGATTTGAATGAATACAGTTCGTTTGCAAAAAAAAAATAAAAGACAAATGTATTTTTTATTTTGTTGATATTTTTGATTATTTTTACCATTATTTGAACATGTTTGTATGTAACATGGAAGCTCACCTTCAAATAAATACAAATTTAGATTTTGTAACTGTAATGGCATTCAGACACCGTTTTACTTTATTTGTGTTTAAGGGATGTCTGAATGCATACATACATATACATATATAAAACAAGTCAATATATAAACCAACATTCATACATAAATACATACATATACATATGTGGATTTGTTTATTTCTAAAATAAAGGAATGGATGAATAATCCAATATTACATATACATACATATTCCTACATCATTCAATATAAAACATATATATTATACAAAATAGAATATATTTTGATATATAAGCAAGTGGCTCTATATACAATATGAAAGGTAAAATTAGTATTGTAAGAACGTGATTCCAAGACAATAAGTTTAACAAATCATATATACAACAATTTAATTCTATCCAATTCTATGTGTTAAGATAATTTTTCGTTTGTATAACTCTAGACACAAAACTTTTGAATTATTAGTACCTGCACATGGAGAAAAACGAAATAATTCATGCCTAAATTAGAAAGAAATCTAAAATTTTCACTTCGGAGTTGTCGGTTATGTTCATGCAAAATGAAATGAAAATGTTTTTTATAAATTTGGCAATACTATGAATAAAATAGGACATCAAAATTATTTTTTTTTCATAATATCTGCACATATGCATTCGTGTTTGGAAGGACGGGAAGCACTTACCCCCTTATTCAAAATGAACTTTTTCTTATGGAAATTTACACACAAAAAACTTAGCCACTCGTTAGCAAGAATAAACTTTTCATTTTGAATAGGACTGTTAGTATCCAATTGATCTCAATATACATATTTCATAACGAAATATTTCAACAACAAATTTAAAAATCATCGGGTGTAATTTTTTATTAATCGATAAAAATTAAAACTTTTTCAAAAAGTTAGGTCACAAGCCTAAATTTTTTTAAAGTTTATATATTAACTATAATTGAACCTTGTTTTTTAAAATATGTAAAGAAAAACAATTTTTATTAAAGTAACTTAGAGAAAAGTTGTTGATGAATTACAGCCGTATTCACAAAAAATAATGTATGTTTGATAAAGGTTTACTAACTTTATGTATGTAAATTTCCATAAAAACGAAATAGTAAACCTTTAACAACCATACATTATTTTTTGTGAATACGGCTGTTAGAATTTATTTGCATTGATACGAGGGTACACCTGGGGTGCTCCGCTATCCCTATAGTATATAAATAAAAAAGTTGTGTGTGAATAAGATGAATTATTGCTTATAAATATTTCACAAAAATGTATGTATTTGGTTTTTTTTAAATGAGTATTTTCTGAAAAGAAAAAGAAATGGTTAAGAAAAAAAAAAAAAAAAAAAAAAAAACCCGTTTAAAATCGTATGTTCGAATTTTTTACATGTTTCCTCATAATGGCAAAAACAAAAACAAATCAACTTCACACAGTTTAGAATGTTTCAAAAATGGAAGAACTTGTTGTGTATCGCCGCTCTTCTTAGAACTTCTCGCGCAAAACAGAGATATTTTAAAAAATTTGTCTTCTTTTATCTAAAATTAAATAACAAATATACTCAACGAAAATATGTGTTTATATAAACACAAATAAACAAGAAACTTTCATATGTTGTATGCCAACGCTCATAAGACTCCTGGGGGTAACACCCCTAAAACGCGCGAGCAAAATACTCGATACTAATTCTCTATGTACAAATATTTTTTTCAATGAATAAAAAACAACAGATTTTTTTTTTTTTTTTCATTTACAAAAAATGTTGGTAAAATTGAAATCTTGTTTTGTTAAATTTTTAATCAAAATTATTTCACAATAAATAAACTTAAATAAAATAGCTTTACAATCAAAAATCATTTATTATTTACTTAATGTACAAACGAAAAGTATCAGCTGGTCATGAAATTATATCAAATGTTAAATGCCTCAATATGAACAGTTTAGATTTCATCCGTAATTTCGGCATGAAATTACATAATATCGCATAGGTTTGAACAAGGCTTTAAATCCAATTCGACCATCAAGGCCACACAGACTTTACGGAGATTTAATTATATTTTTCAAATCCATCTTTTGAAATTTGTAAACAAAGGAATGAAAAGTATCGTATAAATTTAATGTCCTAATTCAGCTACGATTAATTTGATATTTCATCAAAAAATTTCAAGTGCAATGGGTTATTAC
>MINK01172679.1:0-28538 GCA_001735545.1 Phormia regina
TTTTTTTATTAAAAAAGAAAAACATTTTAAGACTTATTTATTAATATTACTTTTAATTATAAAATCATATACATACATAAATACCATATTATAAATTATAAATTAAGCTTGATAAAAAAATAAACGAAATTTTGAATTGTATAACATTTAAAGTTAAAATACAAAAGGAAAACCCTAAAGAAATATTCAAAAATATATTAAAAAAAATAATAAAATAAAAATAAAATAATAATAAAAAAATACTTTGCATTTATTTATAATAACAAAAAAAAAACAGCAAAAAAAATTAAATAATAAAAATCTTAAAAGTAAACGTTTACGAAAAAGAAAAAAAAAATAATAAATTTAAATAATTTAAATTTTTCTATAGTCAGAAATCTTTTTTCAGTAAAAATTATATTTTATTTAAAGTAAATAAGAGGATTTATACGATTCTCTTTGCTTTAAGGTCGATTTCAATATTTTTAATATCAAAATAAAACAAATTAAAAATTATTCCCCGATTTTAAAGACATTTTTGTTAAAATATTATAATAATTAATAGATTTTCATTTAATTTATATACATCCCAACAAAAACTTTGGTTGCCAAGTAATGAGTTAAGAAGCTAATATAATGGCTTTGCACTACTTACACATTAGCTGTATAACCCATTATTTTAACACGGTGATGACATTAGAGGCAACTACTTAACTCACATCATTACTAAGATGCCATTAGAAGAACTAATTACTTTTAAGTTGTTCAGTAACTCATTGATTTTAAAATATTACTGAAGCCATTAGTTAAAACAAAAGGAATTAGTTGGATTTTTTAAATTTTATTAAAAATATTAAAAGAAATCATACACTAAATAATGTTTAAAATAAATAGATACCTGATTTATGCTTCAATTAAAATATACATACCATAACCTTCCAACAGTTCTCCTTCGTATATTCTCAGTCCGTACCATAAATGAATTAAAATCCTAACTCTGTTTTCCGGAACCGACTGCACCTTATGTAAACACAATTGCTTGGTGTAGTTTCATCTCAGGATCTGCTCTTCGCAAAAGTCTGAAAAGGTTCAAGATTTTAACCCGGTTTTAGTGTTATCCGAATGTAATTAATGAAATTTTCTTACCTTTAAATTTTGGTAGTTAGACTGTTCATTCAGTTCTTCACAAATATTGAATTAAATAAAATCTAAACAAATTTTATTTAAATTATTTATAATTTTTATACTCTACACCATAACAGGTGGTTGGGGTATTATGTGTTTGTGCAAATATTGTAATGCGGAGAAAAAAATCTTCCTACACCCACCTTAAAGTATACCGTTCGACTCAGAATCACATTTTGAGTTCGTCCGTCCGCCTGGATGACTGGATCGCTGGCTGGCTGTCCATGTAAAGCTTGTGCGTAAAGTACAGGTCGCAATTTTAGAGATAATTTGATGAAATTTGCTACATTTGATTCTTTTGGTACAAGGACGAAGCCTATTGGTCATAATCGGCCCATTATTTTACCTAGCCCCCATACAAAAGTTCTCCCGGAACAGAGTTTTAACACTAAAAAATACCTTAAAAATTTAAATATTTTAATGAAATTTAACACAAAAAGTTTTATGTAAGCATGAGCCAAATTTCATGAAGTTCGGCCCATAATTGGCCATAGCTCCCATATAAACCCCTCTTTCGAAAATCACTTTAACATGCATAAATCCCATTAAAATGTTAGTATTAACATAATGTTCGACACAAATAATATTTTTACAAGTATAAATGACAGTGCAAAATTTCATGCAGATCAGTCCATAATTGACCATAGCTCCCACATAAGACCCAATTTCGGGAATCACCAAAAAGTGCATAAATTCATGTGAATCTTTGTGTAATAGTAATTTTTATTTTCCGTTTAATACAAGTATAGGTCCATAATTGGCTCCTTCCCGAATTTTGGTACATATAGACAATGGTGTAGGGTATAATATGGTCGGACTTGACCGACTGTACCTTCTCTCGTTTATTTTGCACTTAATACAAGTATAGGTTCATAATTGGCTCCTTCCCGAATTTTGGTACACATAGGCATTGGTGTTGGGTATCATATGGTCTGGCTTAACCGACTATACCTTCTTCTCTCGTTAACAAAAAATTATAACAAACAAATTTGCAGGAAAATTATGTTAAGAAAAAAATTAAATTTTAAAGCATTTACAAAATTTTATGACTTTTTTATTAAATATTTAAAAACTAAAAGATTTTTTTTTAACAAATTTGTTTAATATTTTATTTTATTTCAAATGCAAATTTATTTCTAAATAAATTCACATTCAAAATCTATAATGTTCATAGTGTTTTTAAATTAAGCTTAGTTTTTCTTTGATAGTACTAAGATTGGTGACCACTTAGAGAAATGTAAACAGAGAAAATACTGTAAGTGATTAAGTTAATATAGTACATAGATTGGTGACCATTGAGAGTTATTAGGAAAAAATTAAGCATACTTTGTTAACGCTAGTGCCAAGATTGGTGACCATTATTATGAAAAACATCAATACTATGCGTGATTAAGCGAAGGTAGTACTTAGATTGGTAACCATTGAGAAAAATAGAGATGTTAACAATTAAGCTGCTATAATGCAAATATTGGTAACCATTTTGAATACATATTAAAGTATTATATAAAATACATTAATATGTATATTTAAGATTACGAAAGAAAATTAAGCAGAATTTATTGGTAATGTAAAGATTGGTGACCATCTAGAGAAAATGAATGATTAATATAAAATTATGCATGATTGAGCTAAAGTAGTACTAATATTGGTGACGAATATTGAAAAAAACTGTTGTGGGTGGTGCATATTAAGCAAAGTTTTTTGCCGGTAGTAATAAGATTGGTGACCATTTAGGTAACATGTATTATTCGTAATTAAGTAAAGTTATTACAAAGATTGGTGATCATTTAAAGAGAAATGTAAACGTACGGCATTGTTTTTGAAATTAAGCTACAATAGTACAATGATTGGTGAAAACATGTTATGGGTGATGCAAATTAAGCAAAGTTTGTTTGTCGTTAATGTTAAGATTGGTGACCATATCGAGAACATGCAAAATTATGACAGATAGAGCTAAGGTATAATCAAGGCATATTAACTATATACTATAGTAAATAAGCCTTGGGTATAATAAAGATTGGTAACCATTGGGGGAAAGAGATGTAAGCAAAGGCAATAACTATGAGCGATTAAATAATAATTGTACACAGATTGGTGACAAATTTAAAAACCAGTCATTATTGGTGATAAAATTGAGACAGTTTTTCATCGTTAGTACTAAGATTGGTGACCATTTTTAAAATATTGCCAGATTAAGCTAATGTATTACTAAGATTGGTGACCATTGAGGAAGAGAGGGTACTGGCATATTTAGCAAATATTGAAATTCTATGACATTTAATTCCTTTATATTTCTAAATTTTTGCGTTAAACGTTTATTTTAAGATATTTTATTACAAAATTAAATAACATTATACAATACATATTAAAAAAATAAAAACCATTAAAAAATATATTACCTATATGATTAAAAAAAAATAAATATATTAACTTACTAAAATATACATACTGAAATAAATTTTAAAAAAAATGAATAAATATTGCTAAACAATAAAAAAAAAACAAATAAAATAAAAAATTATTTGCAAAAAAATAAAATTTACGTTTTTATTACAAGAAATTAGTAAGAAAAGGTAAACAAATGTTAAAATATTTGAGCTTTTAAATCTTGAATTGATATACTATTTAATCTCCAAACTTTCTTTCAGATTGAGTTAATTGCCAATTGACAATAAACTTGATTTACCCCCTTATTTCTTAAATCCCACCAATAAGCACCGAAAAAATAAATTTCATTTATTTGAATTCAACTTAAATTTCAGTTATATTTTCAAGTATTTTTTAAATGATTTTTATAAATTTTGTTCAAACATTTTATTATTGTTCTTTGTCAAACAAATTTAAAAATATAAAATAAATTTTATGAAATTTCTGAAAAATAAATAAAAAATTACCAAAAAATTAGTGCATAATATAAAATAAAAAAAGAAGGCCATAATCCTGACAAAAGAGCAATCGAAGAAAGAAATAAATTTAAAAAAGAAAACTAAGTAAAATGGTTAGGAAATCAAAATCGGATGCGCAGAAAATTGTTGCATTGTTTGCTCAAAACTCAGGACATAGCACTCATTCAACAACCATCGATCAATCCTCTACAATTACAAATAATCAACTACCAAATGATGATATACAGAGTGAACCAATTAATATTTCTAGAAGCAGAGGTACTGAGAGTCTAAAAGATAAATTAAGTAAGTGGGCAATTTCTTATATTTCTAATATTGCCGTTAATGACCTACTTAACATATTGAAAGATTATGTTGATGGTTTACCTTTAGATTCTAGAACCTTAAAGCAAACTCCAAAAAATCCAGTTATTGAAAAAATGGTTAGAGAGGAACTACTATCTTATGGAAATGTTCCTTTATATATTAATTTAAACTTGATGGATTGCCTTTGGTCAAAAGCTCTAAAAGACAAATTTGAACCATTTTATTACACGTGCATGACTATAAAGAAGTTTTTATTGTAGCGGCTTTTTGTGGACATAAAAAAACCTCCATCATCCGATATGTTTTTTAAAAAAATTGTTGGAGAACTAATGGAAATGGATCTTATGGACTTAATTATCAAGGAACAAAATAAAATGTAGAGCATATATTTTTTAAAATTGATATTTCACTAAAAATGCTATTGTTAATTAAAAACACACATTATGCATTTTAATGAGGAAATATTTTTTACTTTGCATTAAATATAAATAACATTTTACCAAATTTTGTTTGACGCTGTTTTCTCTTACAAAACATTTCCAAACAATTTTTTTTTGTCTAGCAGTCACACAAATTTGGCCAAATATTTGTTAAATGTTAACATAGCATAAACAACCATATTTCCATTACGAACCTTATCAGATTATGGAAGTGGTTCCAAAACCACCTTAGCCTTCAGCACTTAGAATTGATCTATTTAAAACATTAATTCAGTTTTCTCTGGGTTAACTGATTGGTAATACAAAGATATAAAAAACGCTTAATAATTTTCCAATTCTACTTTAACAACAATCTCATAGAAAATCGATTGTATGTATATATGTTATTTTGACAGAGGATCACACAATACTGTGTGTGTTTCCAAGATCAATGATGCTTACCCTAGTGAACCCTCAATAGAGAATGGAAAAAAAAAACAAAATAAAAAAACTACAAATACGCCAAGATGGTTTCTGTATAATTTAATAAAAAATAATTATTCATTTTTTTCCATTGATTACTTTTTAAAATTTTTTAAAACTAATTCAAATCGATTTTTATAATCCGACCAGTTTTATTTTACATTTAGGAGTCATAATAGTAATATATTTTTTGTTTACAAAAACCAAATATTTTACCATCGTTCTTTCATCTTCCAATAGTATACTTTTTTTTTTAAATTTCTTTAACTCCTTTTATTCCAATTACAGCTTTTCCCCTAATGAATTTACTTGCTTTCTTTTACTGGAATTTTTGATTACTTATATGTTTGCTTTATTAAACTAAAACGTAAACTTAACTATAAATTTAATAAGTTTCTTTAGATTTTTCTTTTTAAACATTTTTTTATGTTTAATTTGTCACTGTTGTTTTTTTTTATACAAAATTTGTCCTTTTCCTTCTGGCCACATTAGGTTAAGTCCACCAAGCTTTTGTATTGCCACTACCGCTACCACCACCATTTAGAGGATCATCATGTTCTTCATGTTTAACATTAACAGCATCTTCATATTCTTCCAAATGATCTTCGGCCATATCATCATCATGATCTATCATTTGTGATGAAGAGTTATTATGATTTGAGCCATGTTGCATACCAATAACATTGCGTTTTTCAGTGTGTTCCACATAACGGTGGAGAACTTTAAGAATTTCAATTTTTGCTCTTAGTTTACGGCCATCACCTAATTTACGTAAAGTGGGTACCAAAGAAAGACAGAAGGATATATCACCATCACGTATTTTAAATGTAGGATTTGTAGCTCCACCTCCTCCACCGCCACCTGTTCCCGCTGTTGCTCCTGTCCCACCAGTTTTCTTCAACATATTAAAATTCTTAATAACAGCTTCTTTATGTACACGACTGGGAGTGCTGGTGGAAGGTTTATTCTGTAAGGCCTTAGGAGTAGGTTTTACAACACGTTTTGGTCTACCCCCTGCCCCCAGCTGTAAACTATTATGTAGCTCCGATTTTGTAACATCTTCACCTCCTCCACCGCTAACGGCTTCAGTTTCCGCTGCTGTATCTCCTCCATCAACATTATCGGTGGATTTGAGAAAAGCATCCATATCAATTTCTGTATCATTATCCACATAATCCTGAGTCTCTTCAATCGAATTGGCTTTATTGGAATTCGTCAGCTTGTATCCAACAAAAGGACGCATAAATTCCATATCATCAAAATAAACATATTTACGTTTTTTATGAGCTTCGCCGGCTTCTTGCAGTTTTATCTCACGATAGAAATGATCCCTTAAATGTTTCCATTTGGTGGTAATTTCATCCACTAATAAAGAAAATTAAAAGAAAAACATTATTTAATAGAAAGATTTAATTGTTTATCAAATAAACTAACTCCTGGCTTCTTTTTCCACATCTGTATAGGATTGCCAGTCTTCGGCTGGCGTTAAACTTTCGGCCACCTCTAGCCATAATTGATGTCTGTGTTCACGGCGTGGATGTTCCAATGCATCGCGGTTATATATCCCGGGCCGTATTTTGACTTCATGGATCAAATCTTTGGGATAAAAACCGCTCATTTTCTTATTTTGTTTTGCCACACTTATTTTTTATTTTGGCTGATTTTTTTCAGCCAAATTATAACACAAATTTATAAAAAGCTGTATTAATATCTAATTTAGCGTCTATAAAAACGCCATTTACTACGCGTCGAAATTATACAAATAAAATTAGAGTTGTAAACACCTTAAGTAATCGGTTAATGGGTAGTTGGTACATAAAAATCTATAGGGTACCAAGAAATGTTAAAAAACACTTAAATTTTTTTAATAAAAGAATAATAATAAAAAGAAAATTGAAGTCAGAACATAAATAATATTATTTTTATAACTGTTTTCTTTTAAACAATAAAAATTATTATCTCTATATCAACCTTAAAAATAAAAAAAATTTTGATTGAAAACTAAGTTAATTTCAAATAAATATGTAATATATTAAATTTTGTTTATTTTAAATATATCAAACCTTTTATATATTAAACAAAAGGTTAAAATTATTTTAAAAGATAATAAATAACCAATTAAATGGTAAAAATTGTATCACACTAACCAAAATTTCAGTTAATGTTGCCATACTTACACTCTTGCAACTGCGCGCTATTATTTAACTAATAACATTGGTATCTCTTAGCATAAAAAACTTTTATTAACAAAAAATAAAAAAGAAAAGAAAAAAAACACTATTATTAACAAATTGTTAAACAAAATCTTATTTATTGTGCTTTAAAATTATTAATAAAAATTAGTAAACCTTTTATATTACATAAAAATGAAGTAAAATTATAAAACCTAGACAATCTAAAAAATTGGCAACAGAGAGCGCAACTATCAAAGATATGGCAGCGTTTAATAAATCAAACTTTTATTTACAATTAATATAAAATACTTTAATAAATATAAATCATTACACAAAAAACTATTAGAGAATGGTTACATCTAGTAAAAAATAATTTAATTTATTAAAAAAAAAACCATTCCATTTTAACTATATGGCCAAGAAGCTCTAATAATATATTAATAACAAATACTTTGGCAGCACTTTTGAATAACAGGGTGTTAAATAAATAAAATGGCAACGATATTTGCCGAATTTGATGGATGAAGCTGCGCTGCACTCATGTATGATCCTACGTTAACTTGTATGATCATACAAGTTAACAAGGGAGCCTATGAGTCGTGTATGACAACATTAATTAGCCTGGTTTGTGCAAATCATCATACCATTTGATTTACATGTAAATCGTGTATGAAGGCAAATATAACGTCGTCGATGCTGCGACACAGTCAGCAGAGATTCTGTTGCTTCAGAAAATATTAAATACAAATGTCAAAAACTTGAAAAACTATATAATTCAATTGAATTTCTTTTTATAAAATTAAATTTAAACTGTTAATAAATAAAAAAATGTGAAGATTAAAGCTTAATAATATTTGTAATTCAAAATTTTATTATATTTACACAAAGTAAAAACTTTTATTTTTATAAGGGAACGAGACAAAAAAAAAAGGGAATAAAAACTAGTAAAAAAGGTAAGTTTAAAAAAATATATATTTTTGTAAATTTAATAGCTATTATAAACAAAAAAATTAATTATTTAAACTATAAAAGATGTATTACCATAATGTTTATTATCTTTAGAGAAAAATAATAGGAATATATCATTTTTTGTAAAGATCTAAATTGTTTGCACACATAATTTGGGTCTTCATTAAGCTTTATTCAATATTTTAAAAGAATTTTAAGAATTTATGGATTTTATCAAAAAATATACTCATACACTAAAAATTTTACTATTTACAATTAAAATTTTAACTATAATTATCAAAAAATACTTAAAATCCTAAAAAAAAGTTTTTAAAAGATTGTTTTTTAAATAAATTTTATAAATTCTTATTAAAATAATTTATAAAACTCATTTAAAATACAATTATTTAAAATAGTAACTTATCGAGTACCCCAAGAACCTTTTATATTAGCAGTTTTTCTTAATGCTCCTCCTTTTGCCTTATTAAATTTACATGCAATTCTCGTGGGGCTAGCGTTCCTAAACCCATTAATTCTTCAAAATAATCATGCACTAAATCCGCCTGTTCATGATGAAATCTCATTGACCACATATGACTATAATCCACATAAATTATATGACGTTTTGCAGCTGCACATACAGCTCCTACACCCAAATCATTAACTTCCATTATAGTCTGTAATAAAGCAGCACTATGATGATGTTCATAAATATTCTCCTTTTCCTCCTCCGAAATTTGTGGTATTAATATTAAGAATAATTTGACTTGTTGTATTTCCAATGTTAATTCCAATATTAACTTATTTATTGAGAGAATATTATGAAGATCTATTTCTTTGGTAAAATACCGTCTACGCTGCTGATGCGATAGGAGGTGCCGCAACATTTCATTTTGTTTAAGATGAGGTGCCACAGCTATAACATACATACCGAGATCAAGTAGGGCACGTACTATGGGATAACCAGCTTTAGTGTGTGACATAATGACAACAGCATATTGATGGGACCAATAGTTATGTTGACGAAGACATAAATGGCGTACAGGTTGCATGATTTTTTTGTGAAAGGTTTTATAGTAAATTTTGAAGTTGAATTTTGAAAACAAAAGAATTTAAAATTTAAAAATTTTTTATTTGTTATTGAATGTTCCAAATAATTTTATTTATTTTAAAATTTTTTTCTAATGTTGCCAAATTTTAAATTTTATACCATTTATGTAATTAGTATTTGTGGAAGAAATATCTAAAATTATTTTCAAATATTTATAAAAATTTCATTACTGTCGATAAATGTTTCCGCTTACATTTTTTCATTAGATTGGTTGGATTTGTATATGAAAAATAACTTTTTATTTTATTTTTTTATTTCAATATAAAGTCCTAATAGATAATCTATAGTACATTTTAATTTTATAATAAAACTTATTCATTATTACTCTAATATTCTTCTGAAGTTGGTACAATTAACATTTCTGCTATGGTTACATGCAAAGGTGATTCCAAAACAAACTTTACAGCCCGAGATATATCTTGAGGTTGTAAAAGTTGAGGAAAATCTGGTAAATTCTTTAAATGTGAAGGTTTAGCCTTATAAGAACCAAATTTTGTTTCCGTAATGCCAGGACTAAGGGACTAAAAGAAGAATTTTAATTATTTTTAATTAAAATTAATTATTAATTGCTTATCTATATTTCCTCTCAAGAAATAAAAACTTACCGTTAAACGTATTAATTTATCCTTTTGTAATTCTCTTCTCAAAACCTCATTAGTGGCTCTTAAAGCATGTTTAGCTACGGGATATAAATTGAAGCCACATTCAGGAATATGAGGCATAATATAATGACCCAAAAGACTACAAATATTAATAATATGACATTCTTCCCCTAGAGCCATGGAATTTTTCATTAATTTGTAAGCTTCTTTAGTACAAAAAACAGCAGCCATTAGATTTACATCTATCATGCGTTTCAGGGATTCTTCATTGTCTTCATCTAAGAGACGGGAAAATTCACACATACCCACATTATTAATTAAAACATGAATTTTTTGTTCAAATTTTTGAGCAATCCATTGAAAAGCTGATTTTAAAGATTCCAAACAAGATAAATCACATTGTTGTTGATAAAAATTAGACACTTGTTTTGGTTTTAAATCATTTTCTATGGCTTCAGTACTTTTGATAGTCAAAGAGAGATTAATAACAATCATATTTGCATTTAAAAGTTCCTGGGCTATGGCCCAACCTATGCCAGAACTGGCTCCTGTTATAACGGCAATTTTTTTCTCCCAACGATCCATTTCTTTTAATTTATTTAGTTTGACTGAGTGATGCTAATCTTTAGTGTTTATTGTTTTATTTATTTTTACTTTTTTCACTTAACAATTGAGTGGCCAATAAAAAATATAAATAATACTCAAAAGAAAATAAATTCATATGAATTAAATAGATTAAATTTGATTAAAAAGTATGCGGTCAAATTCAAATCAAACACTTAAATGTTTAATACTCAACAAATAAATCTAAAAAAAGTGTTCAAGATATTAAGTGGAAACTTAAAGAACTTTCGCTCTTATTACAAAAAAAAAACGACCTAATACTTTTTATCTTATCTCTTGATGCCTGCCTTCTTAATGCTCTTAATTATGTATTTAAAAATGCTCTTTTCTTTTTTTGGTTTTATTTATTTTATATATTTAAGCATTATTTTCTCTTTATAATTTATAATAAAAGTATATTTTCATTGAGATTCTAATATTTCTCTGCCGTTGGCACCATTAACAATTCAGCTATAGTTACATGTGATGGAGAACCCAATATAAATGTTACTCCTCGTGCAACATCTTCTGGCTTTAATATATCCATACATTCAGGCATTTTTGCTAAATGTTCTGGTTTCGAGCTGGATGCTCCAAAATTGGTTTCAGTTAAGCCAGGACTAATGGTCTGGAAAGAGAGAAAATATAAAAATTAATATTTATTAAAAAAAAAATAATAAAATATTTGACTAAAAATCTCTAATTCAGCTAGCTGAATTGCAAAAAATTTTACTAATTCCCTAAATTGAATTTTTTTGTTTAATAAATCCAGTATATTACACCTATTCAGCTAGCTGAATTAAAAATATATAACTAAATATAAATAACATTTAAATTTTTTCATGACTATAGCCAAATTTAAGAGAATTCAGCTTGCTGAATTGTAAAAGAATTTCTAAAATCCCTAAATTAAAGATTTTCTGTTAATATACCTTTAATATACTACTCTAATTCAGCAGCAAATAAAAATTAATTTTATCATGATTATAGTCAATTTTAAATGAATTCAGTTAGCTGAATTGTCAAAAAACTATAACAATCTCCTAAATTAAATAATTTTTGGTTATAAAATTAAATTTTTTTGGTATCAAGCTAGCTGAATCAGAAAATTTTTAGTTAAATTCAAATGTTTCATGATTAAAGTCAAATGTAACAGTATTTCGCTAGCTGAATTACCAAAAATAATACATAATTTCCTAAATTTAGGTTTTATTATATAATAAATATTATTTTATTAAAATTCAGCTAGCTGAATTACCAAAAAAATTTATTAGTTTTCTAAATTTAATAATTTTAAATAAAAATTTTATCATTTAACGCTATTCAGCTAGCTGAATTAGAAAATAATCAGTAAAATATTACTAAAAATGTATTTTTTCATAATTATAATTAAATTTAATAGATTTCAGCTAGCTGAATTACCAAAAAAGTGGTAAAATTTTCTAAATTCAGGCTTAATAATCAAATAAATATTAATTTGAATATAATTTAGCACAATTTAGTGAATCTTTTTATAAATTTTTTATATAAAAACTATATTTTTGATATTAAAAGCTAGTTTTAGTAATATTCAGTTTTAGTAATAGTTTTAGTAATATTCAGCTAGCCGAATTAATGAATTTTTAACAAAATTTTAATAAAAATTATAATTAAAATATTTAAAGTTAAAATTAATAAATATTTTAATCAAATTCAGCCAGATGACTTGATAAAAAATGGAACAATTTATTAAGATTTATGTGGTTTTTATCAGAAATATAATCCTTAATAAAATTCAGCTAAATGAATTCCACATTTTTTATCTTATTATAATATAAATATGTTTTTTTACTGGTAGTTATTCAAAATTTTAAAAATTTTTGTTAGCTGAATAGGTAAAAATTTATAAATTTTTTTGAAAATTTTATAGTTTTCATTAGGAATTAAATTTTTTACACAATTCAGCTAGCTGAATAGTTATAAAATCTAGTTAAATTTTTTAAAATTTATAATTTTGCTACTAAATTTACATTTTATTGGAATCCAACTAGCTGAATATGTCTTTGTATAAAAATATTTTAATAAAACATATATTTTTAAAGATTCTTGAGAAGTTCAATGGTATTCAGCTAGCTGAATTGTGAAAAATTAAGATAATTTTTTAAATGAGGTAAAGTTTTCATAAGATATTTGATTTTTAATATAATTCAGCTAATTGAATTTAGGATTTTCAGCTAGCTGAATTGTGAAAAATTAAGATAATTTTTTAAATGAAGTAAAGTTTTCATAAGATATTTGATTTTTAATATAATTCAGCTAGCTGAATTTAGGATTTATTCAATTGTAGTAATAAAATCAATATTGTTTATAAAATACTCTACATTTAATCCTATTCAGCTAGCTGATTTTGTTAAAATTGTAATGATTCGTTAAGATATATATATAGTTTTTATAGGAAATTTAATTTTTAACACTATTCAGCTAGCTGAATAGATTAAAATCATTTTAAATTTAAAAAATAAGGAACTATTTGTTATTAAATTAACATTTTCTAAACATTCAGCTAGCTGAATAAGTGTTTATATGAAGAAATTTTAATAAAAATATATTTTTTATGTTCTTAGCAGATTTAACAGAAGTTAGCTAGCATAATTATATAAAATTTACCTTAATATTTTTGTCACAGTGTAGTTTTTGTAACAATTGTAATTTGTTTAGACAATTCAGCTAGCTGAATTTAAGAATTTTTGTAGTATTTTATTTTAAAATAAATTTTTTCTTAAGTTATATTACTTTTAATCATATACAGCTAAGCGAATATATTAATTATTAACAGCTATTAGTAGAATTATTTTATTAGAAAATTATATTTAATGATTTCTAATAGAATTCTTATATCATATAAAAAACATTAATAAACTGATGTAATATTTATTGTTAATTAACAAATATCTTTTTCATGGCATAAATTATTTATTTAAGTACTAGTTTGTTTAATAATAAAAAAATATATAAAACTTATGTAACTTACCGATAAGCGCAACAACTTGTCTTCAAACATTTCCCGCCTTAACACTTCATTGGTGGCCCTCAAAGCATGTTTAGCCACCGGATATAGATTAAAACCACATTGAGGTATATGCTCTGGCACCATATGACCCAATAAACTATTAACATTAATCACATGACATTCCTCACCAAATGCCATGGCTTTTTTCATTAACCTATAAGCTTCTTTGGTACAATATATAGAACCCATTAGATTAACATCAATCATACGTTTAAGGGCCTCATCATTGCCAGCATCTAAAAGACGAGAAAATTCCAATGTTCCTGCATTATTAACCAGGACATGCATACGTTGGGCAAAACGTTGTTCCAGCCAATGAAAGGCGGTACGCAGGGAGGGTAATGAAGTTAAATCACATTCACGAGGAAAAAAACGTTCCTTTTGACCAGGAGGTAATTCCTCTTTTAAAGCTTCCATATTTTTAAGTTTACGGGCCAACCCTATGACCACCATATCAGCCTGTAAAAGATGTTGGGTTATAGCCCAACCAATACCAGAACTGGCTCCAGTTACAACAGCTACTTTACCACGCCAGCGTTCCATAATTATTCCAAGAAAATTATAAAATTTAATTTAACCTTCTTTAAGATTTAGATAAAAAGTGATTGTTTTATTTTATTTTTTTTTTAATTAATTAATTAACTTTTTTTACGCTTTATTTAATTATTATTATTTTTTATACAAAATCTTTAACGTTTTCCTTTAATGTTTAACGTTTGAAAGTACTTAACGTACTAATGGTAACTGAAAGCCTGCACTTAATGTATTATTGAGTTTTTATTAGTTTTTTTTTTTTTAATAATTTGTTTGTAATAATTAAACAATATATTAAATTGTTGTTGGTTTGGTTTTATTGTTTTATATACCTACTGTCTAAAAGCATTGAACTCAAGTTTAACTGGTTGCACTTTTATTTTCATTTTAATTTTGTTATAAATTTTAATAATAAATCTGTAAATCTGTTGTTTGGGGGGAGGGAAGAACATTTAAGATTTAATACTAAAATTTTACAACAAAATTTGTGATTCATTTGTATTTGTTTTACAACTAAAAAGAAAAAAGGCATTCAAAAAAACGGTTAATAAACGCATTTAATTTCATTTAAACAAGTTTAGTTGTCAATATGTAACACGTTTTCTGCCCATCATTTACCGGAAATACAAATGTGTTAAGAACATTCAAAGAAACTCACAATTAATTTAATTAATAGAAAAGAAAGTATTTAAGGAAATTTAAAAAATAATAAAAGTTATAATTTAACTATTACTAACATTTTCTTTAAATTAAACCAGAATTCAGCTAGCTGAATATCTAAAAAGGTACTTTGAATAGCTATCGTTATTCATTTAAAAAATAATAATCTGGTACTTTTTTTGAAAATCACCCGTTTTAGGCAAAAAACGTGTAAAAATTGTATTTTGGTACTTTTTTGACACCATATATCTTTGAAACCAATAAATATACAGATAAAATGTATGTTGTATTCATAACTTATCAAAAAATTGAGAAATACAAATTCAGTACTTTTTAGAAATTCAAACATTTAAGGGGTAAAAATCGTACCTATTTTTGGTACTTTTTTCATAAAACATTTTTTTTTATATTTATTGAAATATTCATATGAGGATTTTTATATGGGGTACTACTACAATTTAGAAATTTATTGGAATATAATTTTCGATACATCGATGGGTGAAAAAAAGTAGCAAATAAGTGGTAAAGGCGGAAAATTACATTTTATTTAAACTTAATAATGAATTTTCAATTGATTTAAACTTAGTAACATAAGATTAAGTAAATGTAGTCCTATGTGGATAAGAATCCACAAGAGTGAAATTTGTGGTACTTAAAGATATATGAGTAAGAAATCAAGAGGAGGATTTTTTTAGTATTTTCTGTTTTTCTAATGGTATCTTTTCAATGGTACTTTTTGAATTTCCTAAAATATTTAAATAGAAACATGAAGAACGGTCTTTATGGTTGTAACAGTTGGCCTGAAAGACTTCTATATTAAAAGAGACTAATTCGGTGTTCTTGTGCACCAGCTCAAATGGGTGGGATCTTGTCTCTGCCTTATGGTACTTTTTTGTTCTTCTAATGGCACTTTTTGATTTTTTTATAATTATGAACCTTGAAAGATGAAATTAATGATATTTAGTCCTAAATGAATGTGAACCCATAAGAGAAGATTTTATGGTACCTTTTTTCTGATGGTACTTTTTTAATTTAGAGACATGATCCTTAGTTAATGAAAATCCATTAGGGGACATTGTGATTCTTTGTCGTTCATATGATGGTTTATTATGTTTTTAAAGAATTTCGAAGTCAGTGATTCCATGTCATGTTGAAACATCCTTTACTGTAGTAGAATTTTTCATAAAAATATTAATTTTATTTTTTATTATTATTCAATAAAACCCGCGTAACGCCGGTTCAATCAACTCGTATCATAATAAATGTTAATTTTTCTATAATAAACCAAACTTTTAATGGAAATCAGCTAGCTGATTAGCTTAAAAACTTACAAAAGTTTCTTTAATATTTAATTTTGTTTAAAGAAATATATTTTTTCTTCTATTCAGCTAGCTGAATATGCAAAATTTTTAATAATATTTTAATAAAAATTTTATTTGCAATAATTAAGTAAAATTTAATAGAATTCAGCTAGCTGAATAACTAAAAAATTTACTTAATTTTATAAAAAGATAAATTTCTTTTAATATATTAAATATTTTCATCAATTCAGCTAGCTGAATAACTAAAAATCTTGCATAATTTTATAAGACAATTTTTAAAAGCTAATTTTATACAATTAATATAATTTTTGTTAAGAAATTAAAATTTTTCTTCAATTCAGCTTGCAGAATATGTGTATGTTTAACAATATTCTAATGAAAATTTAACTTTTTATATTTACTGCTAATAATAAAACAATTCACCCAGCTGAATAGCTAGGTAGGTAGAGAAGCGTTGCACAGTACTCGAAAAAGTTTCTGTCCATCTACTCGGAGACCTAAAGGTCCATTATGAGACTCATCGAAGCAATCAATTAGAGAGAAGGAAAGAATTGAAAAGAAGTTAGAAAGCTGTGACCAAGAAAAGAACAGAGAAGTATTGAAAGAATCCACTCTCTAATCAACCTGAAGTAAAAGCCCATTGGTAATCAAGCGCCACTTCACTTACTGCACCATCCAAAGCTGAGCCGTTCCTAGCCAATTCATCAGCTACCTCATTGTCTGTTATCTCGCAATGACCCGGCACCCAGCAGGGTCTAATATGACAGTTGCCCATCTCCTAAGAGCCTTTTTACAGTTGCTAACTAAACTAGACTTGACGAAATGTACCCTCAGGGCCTTTAGTGCCGCCTGGCTATCCACATACAGAGTTACCTCCGTATTCTTTTCAATGTTCCTTGCTCTCAATTCTGTGGCTTAAGGATACCTAGAATCTGTCTGAGAGCCTGTACGCTTCCCTGACGTTCTCCTCAAACAGATAAACACCTGCACCGGTGCCTGTGTCTATTTTGGATCCCTCAGTAAATACCGATGCTCCTTTGAATAGTTTATCATTTTCCGACCATTGGTCTCTATTAGGGATAACCCGTGTAGGATTTTTCCAGAAATCAATGCGTCTTCAGATTAAAATCCAGAAGTTTTATTATTTGGCTGATTAATTTTGATGTCCATTCAGTGAAGGCTTATATGAATTAGGCTGCTAGACTTTTTACTACTGACTAGCCATTAAATATCCTATAGTAATATTTTTAATACCCGTTTTTTTCCAATGAAACAAATACAGTTTTTGTTCCTTTACTTTTTAAATTTTTAATTAAAACATAACATTTTAATTCTTTGAAATTTCAAATTGAAATTGAAATTTTTGTATTAATAAGCAATTCCCGTATGAGACTTAATCCAATCTAAGTAACTGGTTACACGAACAAATCCCGATGGATTACCTGTTTGACAACCAAATGAAGAAACAAAAGAAGTTACTCCAATGAGCACATCAGAAGATTCCAAAACCAATGGACCACCAGAATCACCGCTGCAGGTTGAAGTACCATTAGGAGTTGCAACGCAAAGAATTTTGTCAGTAATAAGACCTTTGTAGTAATATTTTTCGCACTCGCTATTCGATATAACTTGAAGACGAGCATAATTTAATGCATCAACAACATATCCACCTACTTCTGTAACACTACCCCAGCCGGAAGCGATTGTATAATTACCATCATATGTTGAGTACGTGTTAGAAATGGCAGGCAAACGAATAGGTTTAATATCGTTAGTATAAGTAACTGGAGGAATCTTAATTAAAGATATATCATTAGCCGTAGGACTAGATGTATAGCCGGTATGTTGATAAATTGAATTAGACATTATATGAAACTCGATAAGCGGCGCGTTCAATACTTCCCAAATATACAATAGCATTTGTTACGTCATTTGTGCAATGAGCAGCCGTTAATACCCATTCACGGTCAATCAAAGACCCACCACACCATGAGAAGCGATTTTCTCTTTGTAATAATAAACCAACTTGATAGGGAAATTGACCAATGGCAGCTGGTTTTCCATTAGTAATGCGCCCTTCAATAACACTGCCCTTTGTTAAGTCACTTAAGAAGACAGGAGTATCGGGTACAGTAGCTGCTGCAGCAAAAGCTAATGCTAAAGTAAACACTACCAAGACTTTCATGGTCACAACTGTCGTTTGTTCTATATTTTACTATGTTTTTATAATGAACGTTACTTTCTTTTTCCAATTTAACTATACTTGATATTATGATTACGTTCTATCTATAATTTAGTTTACATTTTCTATGGTTTATAAACAATATCAAAAATCTTAATTTAATTCTTATCATACATGTGTGCAGCATAAGAGGAATACCTCTTCAAATTGTCTAAAATCAATGTTTATTGTTATGAATGAATTATACATTAAAAAAAATAAGTTTAATAATACTTATGTATTTTTAGATTATTATTTTATTAGCATTTAACCCGTTACTAAACCAGCGGAGCTAAATATATTTTTGCGCTATATCAGGTTATCATATTCCAAATTTATGGTGTTTCTTTTCACCTCTTAGGATAGTCTTCGACAGCCCCCTACTTCAACCAAAAGTTGAGAAATAGGAACAATGTCCTAAAAGCACTCGCTGGCATCTTTTAAATAAAGAAGATAGGTCACTCCCTCCTTAATAAAGCTGCTCCAATATGGACCAAATTTCTTAGTGGCACCCAATGGCGAGGTTTACAAACGGAACAATGCACTTCGAGTTGCAACCGGATGAGTTATAATGACGAATGTGGATCATTTACTTGAGGAGACCAGGATGCTGTCACTCAGACAACATAAAGTGCTGTTGACTATACAGTTGTTGTTGACATGTCATCCCAATCATCAATTTTTACGTAGGACAATCCGGATTGAATTTCGTCGCTTTCACGAGGACACCCAGAAGTTCATTCCACCCGATCTTGACAGACTATCCATGATGAACGCACGCACAGAATTGCATAGACTGTCGGTCTCTGCAGCCATTAATGGTTATAGATACACGGGGAGGTAAAAGGGGGAATCCCCCCCCCCCAAAATGAAAACTTTTATTGAAAAATTTGTACTGAATTTTAAAATTTATGGAAATAATTGTGAAAATCATTCTATTTTCCTCCCTGGATTCGCGCGTGGATTCATCAGAATATTAAATATTATTTAATATTGCAGGAGGGTGTTCATTTAATAAATGAACATCCTCCTGCAATTTTGTTTGATGAAAGGATATTTCCTAGGCAGCAAACAAGAAACCTTTACCACTACTTAGAGCCTGTTGGTACAGAATTCTAAATGTATTGATCCAGGCACTTTGAATCGTTACACTGCCTGTCTTCAAAGCCCTCATGACATTTTTTCAACTGTTCCAATAAGCCAACTTACAGTGGTTGACAATACAAAGGAAACAAAATATTAAATAATTATAATTATCAAAATAAAAAGTATTCAGTATTTCGGTATTGAAAAAACAATGGAAACTTTTAAACTTTTGTAATAAAGAAGACTAAATCAAAAAGAATATTAAGAAAATCGATGTAAAAGTCATCGATATTTTACAGTTATTTCAATATTTGTTTTATTCTCATAATTATATCATAGTTTAAGAAATGCCCAATAATCTTAAATTGGAAATTAATACTGGAACAGTTAGCCGCAGGGTAAATGAGACTGGTCTCGGTTGTTATCGTCCTGTGAAAAAAACCTCTTATTTCTAAAAAGAATCGCTCAGCTCGAATTTAATTTGCCAGTGATCATTTAAATAGGACATGGAATAAAGAAAAAGTTTCCATTGTATTATCAAACACTGTATTTAGACCCCATTGACCTATGGTCGATGTGGCAAATTTTCTCTCCAGCTCCTAAATCAGCCCAATGTCATACAAAAATAATTAAAAATTGAACTCTATATTTTCAGCAAAACTGCTACAACATATTTTTGCTGAGAAAATTTAAATTCGACAGGGCCTTTTTTAAAAAACTTTTCCTGTGTTTAGCTCAATATTGCAGAAAAGTTTTACAGTTTGCAACAATGAAATCTTAAAAGATCGGTTTTTTGAAACCCTCAAGGCCTGGTTTTAGGTCATATATTTTATAATCAAATTAAAATGACTGTATTTTAATAAATTTTAAATTAAACAATTTAATTTCTGAATTTATTATTATAATTTTTGTTTTTCATTTTATTATGTTTCTTAGTTATTTTAATAAAAATAGTATTTTTTGGAAGACCATAGAAATATTTGTATCAAAATTTTTACAGTACATTTTAAGTATTAATGATAATTTAAATGTGAGCACTTAGATGTAAAATAAATGAAACATATTAATGTGTTTTGTAAAGAAGCGAAAATGTGATTTAAAATAATAATAATAATTTAATAATTATTTATAAGACATTAGTGATATTTAATATTTAAAAATTACTTTAAAATATTTTATAAACTTTATTATAAATAAAAATCTTTAAATTTATAAACTTTTTATTAAACAAATTTTCACACACAAGAATTCTGATAAGGAAAATGTAAAAGTTTACCATTTACTTCTCCTCTCTTAACAACAAACTCTGAATTTTGGCAAGAAAAATTACCAGACATAATATTATTTTCATCAAAAAATTTGTTTCCAAGTAATTTTTTTTAATTTAAAATTATTTTAATATCGATAAGAAATTCCTTAATTTGCTTAAAAAAGAAAAAGATTAAAAATTCATTTTTTTTAATTTTTTTAATTTATTTTAAAGATTATTTCGACTAAATAAACATTTTTATTTAAACATATTTTTTAGAACTTAAGTAAAAAATCTCATATCTCGAATCACAAACGAAGAATTTTTCATAATATTTTCTAAATATATTTTTAAATAGAATCTCAATATTTTAAAATTATTAAATATTTCTTAATAAATTTTGTTTCAATCTCATTATTTTGAAATTAATAATTTAAATCCAGAAAACAATAAATTATTTTAAATAAAATGAATATTTTGAATAAATCAAAAACGAAATTAAGGGCCTTATTTTGTAAATCACTTCCCCACACTTTGAAAGTTTTTTTCATGTAAATTGTTTTTGCTTTTTAAAAATTTGTATGGAAAACTTTTTTAAAGTAAGGTGAAGGGATTTAGAAAATAAGGGTATAATTATTTTGTGTTTTAAAGAATAATAAAAATCTTTAAAATTTTTATAAATATTTTTGTTGGAAAATCATAAATTTTTTGTGATATTTATGTTTATAAATAAATTTACTAATTATGAATTAATCTTAAAAGAATTACATTCTAAGTAAGAAAACTAAAACATTTTTTTTTTTGTTTAAATCAAGAATAATTTTCAAATTTTTAAAATTGTATAACCTATTGTATAACAGTTTAAGAATAATTTGTTACCAGAAGTTTTTCAAACTTAAAAGTAATGTGAAATGTTTTTTTTTAGGAAAATTCTTTTAAAACTTTCCACTTTTAATCTCTTACACTTCCATTCCCTCATCTGATCTTTTGCCTTGTTTATTGAGCGCCTCCTCATTGGTCAATTTAGTCTTTTCCGTTCTCGTATGCCACACTAATACATCCTGGCAATTATTAGCTAAAGGTTGTAACTCTGCTCGTGTAGTTAAATGTCTTAAAATTTCACTTTCCTGATAGCCACGTTGTACTTCATAACTAAATGTAGCCTGAGGATATTTGAAAAATAAATCAGTACTTATAGCAAAACCAGCCATATCTATGGGAAAAGGTCTTTCAGGACGCCAGGCCGCATTAAAGCCTATAACTTCTTTGGTTTCTTCATTCAATAGAGGTTTTTCAACCATCAAGCCTCCAACTAAACCTACCGGCCAAACACCCACTCTACCTTTTTCCAATTTAGACATTTCAGCAAATAGTTCTACACTATAGGAATTATCATCATCCATAAAGAAAACAATGCTATGTTTGTCTATATTAGCATTTGTGCGTACCCAAGATAAAGCTAAATTTCTTTGTTCCACACCACGCGGTTTAATCCAATTGGGATCATTGTGTTTGAGCTTAAAGGCAGCGGGAGTTTTAATATTAAGTTGGGTAGAACGTTGTGTTAAGCCGGCTCGTTCTAAAAGATTTCTTACCAATGTGGTAGTTGTTTCAGAGTCTTCTACTATTACCCAATGTAAGTTAGGAACCAGCATGAATATGTGCGATAATCTAAATAAAAACATATACAAACAAAACCACATACATACATGTATACATAAGAATAAAAATAAACATCAAACCTAAAAATTACTCATTCATTATGTTATGTTTTATACTATTTTCCAGATAAAACAAACTTATAATGCCTTAGGGGTTCAAACAACTTTAATTAAATTTTTTTATCACCTTTTTACTTGCTTTTTGCACCATGCCAACTCACCTTGTTAGTTCAGCCTTTTGTTGTGGCCGGGCATAGGTGGGTGTTATACAATATATCGTAGGCAGTTGCTCATCTTGCATTTTGGCATACATTGCTTGTAAATAGCTAGGTCCTTGACAAGTCCTTTTGCCATTACGATGAACCATTAATAATATAACCAAAAAAACTATTATTAATACTAAAACTTGTCTAGGTTTAATACGTTTTTCCGACATTTTTTCTTTATGGTTTAAACACGTTATTCTTAGCTTATCAATGTTTTTGTTTTTTATTTATTTAACTACACATACAAAAATTATTTTTAAAGTAATTAAGTAGGAAGTTAATTGATGTTAAAGCTATTAAAATTCTTAAAAAAGTAATATCTATAGAAAATAGTATTTTTTAGAGATAAAAAAGGTAAACAAATGTTATGTCGAATAAAAACAACAAAAAATCAACTGTTATAAAAATAAAATGTCAAAACTATCGAGAGAGATGCCATATTACAAATAATCTATAAATAACAGGGTGGTTCTAAAAAATACAAATAAATGGGTGGCATTGTTTTTATAACAAAAGAAACAGTTATTTTTAAAATATATGGCAGAATACATTTTTATTTTTTAAAAATAAACAAATAATTTATTAAACTAATTAATATATAATAAGTTTTGAAGATAAAAGTAACCTTTTTATAGAAGTAATGATATTGATACCATTTTTTTGCAAAAGGTCAATTATTCTTAAGAAAAGTAATATTAACGATGACTTTCTTTAGGAGATGTAATATTTTCGAAATCTTTTTCAAGAAAAGCTAAATGATCGATACGATTTGTATAAATATTGATGTTTTTTTTTGGAAAAGCTAAATTATTGCTAATTTTTCTAAGGAAAATAATACGATTAGTATTCTAAATAGAAGTAAAAGTCAAGTTATCGATAATCTTTCTATAGCAAAGTCAAGTTACCGATAACCTATCTATAAAAAAGTCAAGTTCTCGAAAACTTTTCTATAGAAAAGTCAAGTTATCGATAACTTTTCTATAGAAAAGTCAAGTTATCGATAACTTTTCTATAGAAAAGTCAAGTTATCGATAACTTTTCTATAGAAAANTCAAGTTATCGNTAANTTTTCTATAGAAAANTCAAGTTATCGTTAACTTTTCTATAGAAAAGTCAAGTTATCGTTAACTTTTCTATAGAAAAGTCAAGTTACCGTTAACTTTTCTATAGAAAAGTAAAGTTACCGTTAACTTTTCTATAGAAAAGTTACAAATATGATTTATAGATATGGCAACCTTTAATTCCCATTAAATCTGTTTTAATTCTTTAATAATTTTTTCTAACGACACTTGCCACTTTTCATTTTATTTAATTATAATCCTTTTTTCTAGAAAAAAATATATTCTCTTCATTTTCTTTTAAATTATATGCCTTTAATAATATTCCCTTATTCTTTAAATTACCTTAATTTATTACATTTCCCCTCCCCCCTCATTATAATTTGCAAGAAAACTTAAATTTTTTCCCTTTTCTCATTCATTAATTTTCCTGTATTGAAAAGAGAAAATTTGCTATAGGAATTCTTAAAGCAGACATTAATTTCTATTAAAGTTTTCAAATATGTACACATTACAACACACACGTACACCCACAAAACCCAATCAAATTATATAGAGAGGGAGAGGAAAGACGTTATTGTTATTGCTTTCGGCTTCAAATAACATTAAATTTTCATTTAAAGCGTAAGAGAAAAAATATATATAAATTTAATATAAAAATATATATGAAAACAAAATTAGAAGGAGAGAGAGGGATAAATAAAAAAAGGAGGGAGTTGGAAAATATTTAATACAAACTAATGCGAATGTTATAAAATAAATAAATAAAAAAAAAGAAAATTTATTAAAATATAGAGTATATAGTAAGCAAAAAACGCCAGGCAAATATGTAAGTGTAAACATAAAAGTATATAATATTATATACCTATATACATGTAAATATATAATAAAGTAAAGAAATGTTTGTAATATTAGAACTGATGTTAAAGTAAATACCATCAAAGTAGAGCGAAAGAGCGAGAGCCTCTGTTAAAAACGTATGCACATACATACAAACATAACAAAAGAATTCCTTAGCTAAAAGGAAAAATATTATCATCATCATCATCATTATGGTTGTGATATAAATAGTAGCAGAATAAACAGAAAATGTGCAAAATAAAAATGAAAAAAAAAGGATCCTTAACGACAACATAAATCCTTAAAAGCCGTCATTCACCATCACCAACAGTCAAAGCAGGGCCACCTCCCTCCAACACCCTAAACAAATTACATACAACAAAAAACTTAATGCAGAGTTACAACAAAAAAAATAGAAACTTTTTAAAGCCCCATGAGAGGAAAGAGCAAAAAAAAAAATATATATATATATAATCCACCATCTTTTCTATATATTACAGCAAACACACAATCAAACACACATATACTTTGTAATACTGAGAAGAAAAAAATAACGGTAATGTTTTATAAAATATATATAAAAAAAAGAATTTCTATTAAACAAGAAGAAGAGGACTAAGGCAGAAAAAAAAAGAAAATCTAGGAAATGACAAAAAACAAATTTTACTTAAGATAGAGAATAGAGCACAAGGCAAATAGTAATACAATAAGCAGAGTTGGCAAATTTTATACTTTTTTAACTGAGAAGAGCTGGAAAATTTATTACTCTTTGGATTTATATGTGAGATTTATGATTATTAAATAACAAATTTAAATGAGAAATAGGAATTATCACAATGTTCAGAAATGTTCAATATGAATACTTTTTATTTTAAGGAACATATTATTATTACTATAATAATTATTGGGATTATTTTTTTTTTATTTTTATTAGAATTATATAATACAATAAATGATATTATATAAATAAAAAGAGGAGAGTGCGAGCGACAATGGCCTTCGACTCTGAAAATATAATCGATATTTATATAACTATATCTTATTTAATAATTTAATTTTTTTTTAAAAATTGAAAAATAGTGTTTATATTATGATGACTAGGAAAGGTAAGAAATGAATTTGGTGTAGATATTCCAAATGTTGATATTCGCTCTGAGTTATATTTTTGACATATATCTAGGATATGATCAACAGTGAGATGAGAATTGCATGTATTACATGTAGAATTATTTTCTTTGGTAAATAGATGTTGATGTGTGACGATCGTGTGCCTTAGTCTCAGTCTTGTTAATAATATCATTTGATGACGAATGGATGTTGATGGATATATATTTTTTACTCCAAGTGGGTTGATTGTTTTATATGGATGAACATTTGATGCCAATTCGTCGGATTTAAGATTTTTTATAAAATCGAATAAAAGATGTTGCTGATCGCTAATTTCATGAGTGGGAAATGGGGGTATTTTTTTTTTGCATTTCCTGCTATGTTATCTGCTGCTTTATTCCCTGAGATATTAACATGCCCTGGAACCCACATAATGCGAAGTTTTTTTTGGGTATTTTATTAGAGTACTACGTATTTCTAATATTAAGTGTTCGGAATTTTTTATGTGGGTTATAGCAGATATAGTGGACTTACTAACAGTGCATATAACAAATCGGGCTTTTTGTTTCGAACAATAATCAATAGCTAAATTTATGGTAAGGGCTTCTGCTGTAAAGATACTGCAGTGAGATTCTAAAAACCCGTGAAAAAGAATTTTTAAATTGTGAAGTATATAAGCTGTTTTTTGAACCGTCCGTGGATATAAATTTCCAATCTTTGTATGGGATGGAATTTCTTATTGGTAGAAGTTTTCTGGAGTATTCTATGCACCTGTGAAGTGGAGATTTTTTTCTGCAGACTCTTTTTTGTTTTATAGTATTTTTCAAAAGTTTGAATAGATTACCATTATTTAATATAAATAATTTTGGAATGAATTTAATATCACAGTCGTATATTCGTTCCGGGATTGATGGAAAGTCAGATTCTATCAGTATGTTTTTTGTGTTTGTAGTAGTAAAAGTTCCTAAGGAATATCTAATATGGTGGGAATAGTAATCTTAAATACGTTTTTGGACAATGACCGTAGATCGAAAGTTCGTAGTCGATTTTTGGAGAGTAAAAGAGATTTGGTAATGTTTAGAAGAGTGTTTGTGTGTATAGTGCATTTTTTCGAGGATAAAAACTTAATTATGTTTAAACGTTGGCAAAGATCCTTACGAAGTTTTTTAAAGTGCTATTGTGATTATTATTTTGGATTCAGTGATGCTATATATAATTAAGAAAAATTGCTGTTTTTTTCGTTATGACGATTTTTCTACTTTTTAATTTAATTTGTTAATTTTAACGTTTAAAAATTTTTTGTTTTTAATTTTTGAAATTGTATTCGTTTTGGCGTTTTCGCCTATAATGCCTTTTTTTCTTATTGACGTTTTTCCCGTTATGAATTTTTTTTAGTTTTAGCGTTTTGGTAGTTTTTGTTTTTCATTTTGTCTTTATCGTTCTGGCTATTTTATATATATTGTCAGTTTTTATTCGTTTTACGATTATTTTTTTTTATCCAATTTTTTTTTCCGGTTTCTCTATTTGGCGATTTTTGGTTTTTTAAATTTTTTTTCGTGTTGTCATTTGTTTTATGATTTTTATTTTTTTTAATTAGAATTTTGTCTTAATTTATTTATTTATTTATTTATTTATTTATTTATTTATTTTATTATTATTTTCTTTTTGTTTTTTTTTTTTAATTTTCCCGTTTTTAGTTTTTGTCCTATTGGGGATTTTTCCTTTTATATATTTTTTGCAGCCTGGATTTATTTCTTTTTGACAGTTTTTTATGTATTGTTTTTTTGTCGACTCATTTAGTAATTTTTCAGTTTTAGCGTTTCTTCATTTATTTCCATTTTTATTTTTTTCAATTTCAGCGATTTTTATTTATTTATTTTATTATTATTTTTTTTTGCGATTTTAGAATTTATTTTGTATTGAAATTCTTCCCGTTTTGAAGATTTTATGTTCTGTTTGAGATTTGTTTACTATGTGCGTTTTTTTCAGTATAAAAACTTTTTCTGATTTAAATTTTTTGGCGATTTTTTCCACTTTAGCCTTTTCAATATTGCGACTAATTTTTTTTTTTTGCGATTTTTTCATCGCAATAAAAATTTTAGATTTCAATTTATTTTTTTTTTTTTAATATTTTGGCAGTTATTTTTGTTCGGAATATTTTTACTAAATTATCAAAACAAATTTTCTAACATTTTAAATAAAATTTCAAACATTAAAAAGTTCTTTAATTTTGGAAAACAAATCACTCCAATTTTATTAAAATCTTTTCGTATTAGCGTTTTTTTTTTATTTTTTTATTTTTATTTTTTTTACCAATATGTCGATTTAATTTGACAATTTGTATGTTAATTTTTTCTATTCTTCAGATTTTTTCGTTTTGAATATTTTTTCGTTTAGGAGATTTTTTGTTAGATTTTTTTTCGTTTTGATGAATCATTTGTTGCCATTTTTTTATTTTTTATTTTTTTGTGACAATATTTTGTTTTTGCGATTTTTTTAGTTTTTTTTTTTTTTTATTTTCTCATAATATTTCTTTTCATATTTTCTTTCTTGCCGTACTTAATGGACTTTTTTCCGTTTTAGCTTGTTTCATTTCCTTTTTAAATCTTTTCAGTTTTGGCGATTTTTTTCGTTTGTGAGTTTGACAATGTTTTAGTTTTGTCGATCTTTTAGTATTGGCGATTTTTCCTCCATTATGGAGTTTTTTTTTGTATATTTTTCCGTTTCAGCGTTTTTTTTTTTTTTGTTTTTTTAATTTCTCGTTTTTTT
>MINK01172680.1:7703-17809 GCA_001735545.1 Phormia regina
GGTCATTTAAAATTCCAGTTCCCTCATCTAATTTATCCAGTTTAAAATCATCTTAAATCCTCTGTTAAAAAAAATATAACATAACTTAAGTTGACAAAAAAAAAAATGGTAAAGAAATCTTAATACAAGTATACGCATTTTTTTACAGCATTTATGTGTTTAATTTATTTAAAATGTGTTAAGTAAAAAAATATACACCCAGAGCAGCATAATAAATAAGATCAAGCATTTTGTTTTTTTTTATAGTTTTTTTTTCCCAGTTATTACTTTTTTATTTGCGCACACAATTTGACGTTTCATAATTTGATTTTTTTTATCTATTTGTTTCCATTTTGCTTTTTTTTATAGTAAATTAACAAAAACTTTTATATATGCATGTGAATTATTCATTCTTTCTTTTATATCGTCTTATATAAAAAGCAAAAAATAGTTTTCTTGTATTTAACTAAAAAAATAATAATAATAATAAAAACTTGTTGTTATATAAATTATGCATGTATCTTAATTTAATTTTAATTAATTAATTAATTTATGTACGTTGAGGGAGGGAGGGAGTTTTAAGAGTTTTAAGGGAGGTAGGGAAGGGTTAGGGATTAACGTTTAAGTATGTATACACACATATGTAATATATAAATGACGTATAAATGTTATTTATATATGTATGTTTAAATGTTGTAGCATGTATATTATTCTTTTTTCATTATAATTAATGTGCTAATGTGGTTTTGTAGCAGTGATTATTATTTAAATTTGTTTCTTTTTTTAGTTTCAAAAGTTTAATTTCTTTTATTAAGTTTTTGTTTGTTGTTATTTTATTTTTTGCTGGTTTTGTTAAGAATGTTTGTGGTCGCTTCGCTGTTTTTTAATGATGATGTGTTATATTTTGGAATTCAGCAAAAAATGTTTTTTCTTTTAATATATCGTTGGAAAATAAAGTATTTTTGTTTTAGTTTTTGTTGTATAAAATTGTTCTTTTTGTTTTAATGGTTGGTTGGTTTGTCGGTTTTGTTTGTTTGGTTTTATTTTTACGTTGAAATTTTGTGTTTTAAGAACAACAATTCTTGTAGGCAGGAGGTTTTTCATTATTTCGACGATCAACAACAACACGCTCAGGATTTTCGGCAGATTCTCGGCCAGCTGTTTTATCTAATATAGCTTCGGCAAGTTCGCAGAAAGCACGCTCAATATTAATATTGGATTTTGCTGAGGTTTCCATAAAACGTATACCATGCTCACGGGCAATCTACAAAGAAATATGAAATAAATGCAATGCTATAAATTTGGAAAAAAATACTAATTTTTAAAAACAAATTTAGTATTTTGTTTATCAAATAAATATCTAAACAAAAAACATAATTGTCACTCACCGCTTCACCACGTTCTTTACTGACAATACGCTTGTCTGACATATCGCATTTATTGCCCAATATCATTTTCTCCACATCTTCATTAGCATGCTGTTAAAATTAATTGAAAAAAATATACACATATATATTTAATATTTTATTTTTTAGCATGCAAATTGTTTTATTTCTTACCTCATCTATATTCCTTAACCATTTTACAATATTTTCAAAACTTTTCTCATTCGTTATATCATATACCAGCATTATCCCCATCGCTCCTCGATAATAAGAGGTGGTTATGGTATGAAAACGTTCTTGACCGGCAGTATCCCAGATTTGTAACTTAATTTTTTTACCCCTGAGTTCAACGGTTTTGATTTTGAAATCGATACCTTAAAATGAAATAAATTCAATATTCAATTAATATTTTAACTATGTAATTAATAGGTACAACTTATTTACTTTAGTCGCTATGATGATAACAATATACATTAGGTTTACAAAAAATCTGTTCAATACTTTAGAAGTTATTAAACGATAAAAGTTTAATTTTTCTATAATGCATGTCATACAATTCTCTCAATTCAAAGTGGGTAAGTTGTAAGGAAGAAGTGAGTAGTTTTTTTGGATTGAAGGAGTTGTAAAATTTAGTAATTGATATGCATTAAAAGTTTATACAAGATACACGAAACATATGTGTATGTTAAAGATTGTTAGTGTTTGTAATACTTCTTTATTTTATCGTTGAATACCTGAGAGTCAATAAAGAATGCTGTTAATTACACCTGTGGCCAATCGTAGACCAACACTTTCATTAAATGCGCTTATATGGGGACTATGCGAAACAATGGACCGATAGCAACCAATATCTTTAAAATTGTGACGAGTATTTGTGCACAGGGTTTACATGAACAGCCAGTCTTTCATCAGTCCAGCCAGGCGGATATCCTTACACATATTTAAAAAGTGATTCTGAATCGATTGTATACATTGAGGTCGCTATTGGATAACTATTTTTGAGTTTCAAACATCATGTATGAAAATAGCTGAAGGAATCCTAGTAAAGAAATGTAGCATACTTTCCTTAACCTATCACTTATTAAACTGCCTACGTAAATTTAAGAAAGTTCGAAATAATATTACAGTTATGTTTGTTATTTTTTCTTTAATTAAAAATGACGCAAACATTTTTCATTTCTTGAACTAAATAAACTCGCATACAAATTAATTAAATTCCCTAGCAAAAAACAATATTTACGATAAAAAAAGAAGCAAATGTTATCAGTAGCAATATTAAATGCCATTAATCTTGAACAGTCTTTTTTATTTATTTGATACCATTTTTTTCTTTAATTTATATATGTATATATATTTTATTTATTTTAGCGGTATGTTTAAATAAACGATCCAACAACTTGGCAACCCTGTAATTTAGTAGATTGTTTTTCTACGTTCAATTCTTTCATACAATGCGTCACAATTTATTTTATGTAATTATTTAATTACGATTTATTTCCATTCCATAAATAAATATCCAATATTGAAAAAAATCTAGACTAAATGGAGAAAAAATGATAAAGCACAATGAAACCCATAATAAATAAATGATGATATAGACAAAAAAATTACAATACGAATGCAACTCGAAACAGAAAGACCTCCAGTAGTAGAAGCAACAACAGTTGTAGATTACAGAAAACGACCACTAACACTTTATTAGCGCTTAATGTCTTGACTTAATTTATAGAAAAATTGCCCTTTTCCGGTCAATTCCAAAATCCAAACTCCAATTAACACTTTTATAATAATTGTATACCACGCCCTTGCAACAAACAAATAAAGGTGATGGATGAATGGATACACTTTTTTTATTAAACCCCCACCTTTTTTATGACGTTCATTCATCATACACACTTATCAGGGCAAAATTCCTTCGTAGAACTTACCAATGGTGGATATAAAGGTGGATGTGAATGCATCGTCCGAGAAACGGAAAAGTATACATGTTTTTCCAACACCTGAATCGCCGATTAGCAACAGTTTGAACAGAAGATCATACGTTTTCTTGGCCATTTTTGTTCGTCGCACAAGTAGATGGGAATTTTTTTCTCTAGTTTAGTTGTGTGTGTACTCTATTTTAGATAGTTTTTTTACTCGTCTAAAATTATTGTTGATAATTGTGTGGATGTGTTTTCAATACTTTTTTATTTAATAAATCTTATTGCTAAATTTTCTTTATTTTAATTTACTGAAAAACTTTATTTTTTATGTTTTATTTCTTGCTGCAATTTTTTTTGTAATATCCTATATTTTTCTTTGGTTTCTCTTCTTCTTTTCGGTTAAAAAAACTGAGAAAAAAAAGAAACAATGTTGCCGGTAGTTTTTAATGTAGCAGAAATTCCTTTATACAAATTTAATAAAACGAAATGGGGAATTATAAATTCTGACAGGTGGATTTAGTTGAATTCCCAAAATTGTTGTCGAAATTTCTAATATGTAAATAAAAATGGTTTGGAATTATATTACAAATAATAAAAAAAATAACTTTTAGTCGCATATTCATCTTTGTTATCGAAAATGCGTAACATTAATACAATCTTTAGTAAAAGAAAAAAAAAATAAAAATGTCGGATCTTTTACTCTAAAATTTTAATAGCTATATTTTTAATAATTTGCAATATAAATTTGCAAAAAAGAAACATTTTTTTTAATTTTTTAATAAATGTGATATTACGTTATTTTAACTTTAGAAAATCAATACATTCTCTTATAGAATTATCTCACGTTTAGACTTGTTTGTATGAATGTGTATTTTTGAAAGTAAAAGGGTTCTAAAAATTTCGAATTTCTTAAATGAAAAGTACGTACTTTGTGATTGAGTGAAAATAATTAAATCTTATAAGATTTTTTTACCCCTTTTTAAAGGTTTAACATAATATAAACAAAATGGTTAATCTCAGATTTGACACTCTTCGTTAGTGTTACCTCTACTATTATGTTAACGTGTAAACGGCATATAACATAAAACATTTAACATTAACACTAACATCATGGAAATGGTAAATGTTAGGTGAAGACTTTGAGTAAAATAATATAAACAAACACGCACACAAATAAACATTTGCATTCGTGTTTTTTTACAGTAAATCTTGTGTAGAGAAATTTTATGACAACAGTCTCATAATATTTCGTATAGTCTATATATGAGATAATTCTCTCAGAGAGCCAATTTTGATCTAACAATCTCTTGTGTGCACACCATGTTACTAGTCGTCTTCACGTAACATATAATATTTAACATTAACATCATGTTAATGGTAAATGTAGACCGTCCAACTCGATGTTAATGTTAATTTTTCCAATGTTTAAACACGGTTATTAAAGCAAATGTTAAAAGAACCATGTTTAAACACCAAGCATCACACACAATGTTTTTACTAAAACACATAAAGAAACTATTGCGTGTGCGTAAAATGCAACAATAAAACCGAGAAAAATCAAGAAAGTAACATAATTAAAAACATTGAAATTTGAGCTTATAATTTTAACATCATCTAATCTCTAGTGAAGACTACAAGTAATATAATATAAACAAAATGTTTACTCTCTTCTTCCGGCGTTATCATATAATTTACATCAACGTGGAGACAGTATGTTGTGTTCACTTTTCGGCCGAAAAACCGCCGCTGACAATTTTTAGAAAAGCCACCGCCGCCGCTAAAATCGTTCGACACAGGCCTCTGATGTGTGCCAGAGAAGTGAATTTGTGAAAAAAAGAGAATTAAAAAATAAGTGAATACAATAATAATAGAAAAAAATTATTGTAACAACCTAAATAGCCAAATATAAATATATGCGAATAGAATAAAAATTTCCAGGCCTTATATACATGGCTATAACGACATTATTTTAATTTGTTACAATTGGAAAATATGGGAGAGAAGTGTGCTGCAAAAAAATACCAATCTCAAGTGTGACATGAACTTTTTTCTTCCTCCTATTCTTTTTGTATGTGTGTGTGTTAACATTAAAAGTAAAAAAAAGGTGCTAACTAAAAAATAATTTGGAGTGGAAAATTAATTATTAAAAAATGAAATTAGAAAGATTTAATTTATAAGAAAAGAAATAAAATATTAGTAAAAAAAGTAGTAGTAATTTGCTAAGAAAAAAGGAGTGAACGAAAGAAAGAAAGAAAAAGGCGAAGGTGTTGATTTCGGCACAGCAGCTTTAGTTTGTCAGCCGAGCTGCCAACAGCGCAGCGACCGCAATAATCGATCAATTGAACCCACCCTCCTTGCAAAATGCAGTAAAAACACACACTTAAATACAAATTAAAACAAAAATTTAACCACTGACTAAATAAATTTATCCATTACAAAAATAAAAAAGAATATAGTTATTTTTAAATTTTCTGCAGACCATATAGTTTTGAAAATAATATGTAAATTTTATATTTTTATGCCATATTTGTTTCTACATAATATATTTTTTATATAAATTCTTTTATTATTTATTAAGTTGTAGCATCGACTATGAGTCGTTAGTTAAAAAATAGCGTCCAAATAAGGCCTTAACGTGTATTTTTAGCAGTTAAATAAAAAAGTATCGAAAATAAAATTATAATAAAAAATCGTGTGCAAAGTGTCTCATACATATCGAATCAACTTACCGCATAATGCTTAAATAAAAAAATAATAAAAAACAACATCTAAATTTACTTAAAAAAAGCTAAAATAATAAAAGCAATCTTCACCTAGTTTGTTCGTTCTTTCTGTTCATTCATCATCATCACAATATTTAAAAAGCAGCAAAAAAAAAAACTACAAAATAACATTTGTAACAACAACAAATAATTTTGTTCGTTTTTAAAGTTGTTCAAAACTAACAATAACAAAAAAGAGCTTTGAGCATTTGTTACTTTTCCTCTATTTCATTGCGTTCGTGCGTGTGTTTTGTTTTTTGTAATGTATGTTTTATTAGAAATTACATATTGGTGATGATTGATTTTTGTTTTTTTTTATTTCTTTCTTAACAAAAAATAAAAATAATTTCACATTTATAGCTCATCATAAAAAACAATAACAACAACAAAAGCAGCAACAAGAATAAACAGATTATAGGATAATAATGGATACTACAAGTGCCGTAGGACGGCGTCGTGTTAATTCGCGTGTTAATGCCGAGGATCAAGCTTTAGATCAAATAGCAAAAGAGGTAAATATTTATATATAATAGATACATAAATACATACATATGTATGTATGTAAATTTTTTTATAGTTCTCCTAAATAAGGAATAAGAGAATCAATTGATTTTTATTATTGTGTACGTTTGTTTGTTGTCAGATACGTTAGTTTACGTACGGGTTGTTTAACATTGCTGATAATTTAAGTATGTAGTTCATTATTGATTATAGATTCTATTCAAGTTTTACAAATTTTAGGTAGTGTTGTCAATTTTTAATTAGTTAATTTGCACGTTCATATCGTATCGTGAAATGCAAAAGGCTTTTCAGTGTATGAATCTGAAATGATGTCATGTCATATAATGTTTTGCAGCAATTTTTACGTTTACATTTAGGATTATCCCCTATGCACATTGTATGATTCACTTGTAAATTGTGTGAACAAACCCTTATGAACATAGTTGTCATATGTATAATAAATACATACATAATAGTACTTGCACTGTAGAAATCAAAATATGTATTTAAAATTACGAGCAAATAAATAGGTTTAAGAAATGAACCCTTCAAATTTTTTTCTAAAAAAAATAAATACAAAGATGTGAAATATTTACCAAATTTTTATTTAAATATCCGGCACTTACCAAGATCTTCGGCACATTTGAAATTATTATAGTTTTTCCTCCTTAATAAAGGGATTTTTTGTGTAGCAAGCCTTTGGCCATGCTTAAGGGCTTTCTCATCTGGGTATGTCGAACACCGGCTTCGCCGAATATATATTTAATTAATATGGTAGTGTTATATATCATTGAAAAGGTATTTTTAAGTGCTTTTAAATGACATCAAATTATAATTAATATCAGACAATTATTAATAAATATATTCAGAAAAATATATTGAAACTTTGAAGGCCTATAACTCTTAAACCGAGCAAAAGCGGAAAAAAATGTTTTATTGCAATATAATCACAAATAAAATTACTATAGAACAGGCGCGGATCCAACTCAACTTTTGGGGGAGGAAAATAGAATGATCTTCGCAACTATTTCCTCAAAATGTTTTATTTTTAGCATATATTTTTCATTAAACACTTTCATTTTGGGGAGGGAAATTTCCTTTTTTCCCTCCCCGTGGATCCGCGCCTGCTATAGAATCACTATCAAAATTCTTTAAAAATCAACTGTGCCGAAGATCTTGATTTATGCCAAATATTTTTTTGCGTGATATAGTTCTCAAATTCCTATAAACCCAGTCAATATTTCTTTTAGTCATATATTACCAGGCAGAAAATAGTAAATCATTTTTCAAGGCGATTTTTGTATTAAAACTTTGTCAAAATCCAATTGTATTTTGAATCGTTAGTAAAAATTTTACCAAATTTTTTCGGCATTAAAAATTTTCATATAATCAAATCGAAAAGTTTTATTTCCGTTCCTTCAGCTCTAATACGGTTTCATAAAGCCAAAGAATATTAAAATGATAAGTTTTTAATAAGAATGTGATATTTCTACATTAAAATTAATAACTAATATTCAAAAGTCTAATTGATAATAAAAAAAAATATTTTAAATATTATTTTTATTTGTATTGCAAACAACTTTTATTCCCTTTAGATCGACGGTTCTCAAATGGGGGTCCGAGACCCATAAGGTGTCCGTGAGTACATTCCTGGGTGGTCGTGAAGTTATATTGAAAAATATTCTTAAACACACAATTTTTTAATAAAAATATTATATAGAGAATTTATTTTTGTAAGTGATGAATGAATATTATTTCGAACTTTTTATGAGTTAATAAAAGGAAGCATCCATTAGACTTTTATCATGAAGATCGTAGCGGATCAGAAAATGCATTCCATCCTGCTAGTGTCTAACAAATCTTTTTCTGTATTCTACAAAAATATATTACAATAATGAACTTGAGTCTAAATAAATTACAAAAATTATAAACAATTTATATAAAAATTACAATTTAAAGTCAATCTATTTTATAATTTTATACTGGAGAATGAAATGTAACAATGAAATTTCGGAAAACCTTTATAGAGCTACATTCATTAAGCGATAGGTTTGTTCATATTTTCGACTATGATATCTATAATTTTTTCGTAGTACTGCATTCCGCATTCAGATTTGGAATTTTAGAAAATAGACTTAAGTAAAAAAATATTAAGTGGTGACTGCTTGGATACTTGGAATTATTTTCTACTTTAAAATTAAAATTAAACATTTTTTTATTTAAATATAGAACTTGTATATGATTTTAAATAAAATTTTAATTTACAGAAAAAAGTATGTAGACAATTTTTCGGTCAAAAAATCATAATTTTAGAAATTAAAAATATTGAATTCAAACTTTCTTTACATTGAAATCAAACTTTCTTTATTCAGTAGATAATTTTGTTCTTTAATACTGTAAAGAAAAAATGGTCGGAAATACTGGAATTCTGAACCAAGAATTCGCAGATAATGATATTGGATATGCTTTATCCAAAAATACTCTTATATTAAAGATCTCATGGAACAAAAATAATATTTTATGTTGTATAATGTTATATAAATTTAATTTAATCTGATCTTTAAAGTTGTAGTGGGTCGCGATTCCATTGCAATGGCAGAAAGGGGTAGCGAAGAAACAATATCTTGTGAGAACTCCTGCTTTAGATGAATAGAATATAAATACGATTTCAATTTCACTTTCCTATGATTTTGTATTCTGTGACATGCCCAATAATTTATTAATTTGATATACTTTTTAATCTGATTCCTAAATAACATTGATCTTTTGCTGATGATTTATTTTTGTGAAAATAGATGGCTCCATTTCAAATTCATATTGTTTTATTACATTTTTTGGAAAACATTTTGGAAAAGTTTTCATCTTAAAGAAAATATTCATTTTGTTATAGAATTTCGCTAAATTTATGTTAAAATCACTTTTTATACGTAATTTTCGTTAAAATTACTTTTTATATGCAATTTTTTTACGTAAAAATTTTTATAACCAATTTTCATAAAATTATATTTATCGAAATATATATTTTCTTTTTGCAGGAAATTTTCGTCAAATTTTTTAAAAACTATTTTCGTAGTTTTCTTTTTAAGGAAATATATTTTCTTTTTAAACAAATTTTCTATAGGAGTTTCTTTTTTATAACCTTAAAGAAAAAATTATAAATTACGATATTTTTGCCAAATTTTTCTTTTTATAGGAAAATTTCGTTAAATTTCCTTTTTATAAGAAATATTCGGTACATTTTCTATTATTAAGAAACTTTCGCTTAATTTTCTTTTTATCGAAAAATCGATTTTCTTAAACAACTGAAAGACAAAGAAAAAATTAAGACACTAATCGCTTACAAATTTAAACGCAGAACTAATTTGTTTTCAAATAGAGATAAAATCAAATTTAATGTAAAAGATCTATAAAAAGGGTTATATAATAGCAATTCGACGAAAGCAAAATCTTAAGAAATACAAAACCGTCTTAATATAAAAATATATAGACATAAAATTAGATCTCTAGATTACAAATTTGTATGAATTTTTGCCAAAAAATCTAATTTATGGTCCAAA
>MINK01172681.1:8384-26771 GCA_001735545.1 Phormia regina
GAGAGTGAATGAATGAGTGATGATATGACAAGCAAAAACTGACACTACCGCAACTCATTTTGTCATAATATTAATGTCATTTCCTACAACTATAGCTGGGTATAAGGTGTGCCTGTGTCTTCGTAAGGGGGAGAATTTCACAAATTGTAAAACAAGAAATAAACTATTTGAGGAATTTTTAAGAGATTTTTTTTTGCAAAAACTTTTAGAGGTTATTTTTTATTTTTTTGTATTTATTTCTGCAAAAAAAAATTTTTTATTTATTTCTGCAAAAAAAAACTTGTCAAATGACGTATTTATTATCAGGAAATTAGGTATTATAAGCACATGTATCATAGTTGCAAAAGAAAGTTAACTGAATATAAAAAAACTTACCTCAAAATTTGCTTGTTTGAATGCTTTTGTCTTAATAAGAAAAACTATTGAAATTTTCTATAGAAAACTAGTCTTTTCACAAGATAAATTGTCTAAAGAAAAATAGTCTCTCTGTATCAGAAATTTTCTTCAGAGATCTAGTCCTTTAATGAAATAAATTTTCTATAGAAAACTAGTCTCTTAATAAGAGAAATTTTCAATAGAAAACTAGTTTCTTTATAAGAAAATAATTTTTAATACAAAAACAAAACTCTATATTTTCTATTGAAAACATGTCTCTACATAAGAGTAATATTTTACTCTCACTTTATTAGAAAATTTTTTATATCTCTTTATAGGAAAACAAATCTCCCTATAAAAGTTTTTTTTATAATTTTAAAATTCGATATACTTAGTTTTATATAACGGTTATTATTTCTAAAACTCAATTAGTTGCCTATTATAAAAAAAAATCTTTTTTTCGTATATCTTACTCATAAAAAACACATTTCATTAATCTGTCATAATATTATAATTTCAATTAGTTGTAAACGAATCCTAAACAGAAATCATTTGAACAATATTCAAAATTGGTTTTATAAAAAAAATTAATGGCATCGAAACTGAAACATATTTACAAAAATATAATCTCCCATTGTCTGGCATTAATCTAATGAAAAATAAATTTTATATTTATTATATTAAAAAAAAACAACAACAACAAGAAAACGTAAAATAATAAATGTTAAATGAACAATGACAAAAAGGAAATATTTAAAAAAAAAAATATACGCAGAAAAAAAATTGGATCAACACAAAATATACTAAAAATTCGATACAATACAATTTGGAATAATATATAGAGAAAAAAAAAAGAAAAACAACTGGTAACAATAACCCAAATGAAAATATAGCTTACATAAACATATTTTATCCATAGATTGAAATTCAGTTTATTTTTTTTTTATTATTATTATTATTTTTTTTTTTTTAATCCCATCCTCTGCATGTGTGTGTGTGTATGAGTAGGGAAAAATGATATAAATGAAACTGAAAATGACTTTATATAAAACTCATATCGAGATGAAAGAAAAACAACAAAAAAGAAAAACAGAGTTAAACGAAATCCAAATTGTGTTGAATGAAACCAAATCGTATAGAGGAAAGTTGGAGGGAAAAGAAGGCAAGAAAAAAGTGACAGTATTGTGATTTGATCTAAATATAAAAAGTAGTTCAAACAAACAATGACAAAATAAAAATTACCATATTCTAGTTTGAAACATAGAAAAATTGAAAAGAAATCCGTAAACGTGAATTCTAACGAAAATACAAAAATAATACAAACATTTTCATTTATCTAGAAGTTTCCACTTTTAGCTTTTCTTTTTTTATTTATCAATTATTGGGTTATTCCTTTGGCTTTAAGAAGAAAAATATAAATAAACGCTAAAATCATTTCCAAGCAATTGCACCAAAAGCGATAAAAAAAGTGGGGAAAAAAACTATAAAAATTGCATTGATTGAAATTTGAAATCGAAAAAAAAATAAATTGAAATATTTAGTAGCTCTACAAAAAACATTAAGGGCCTTCAAAGAAAATGCTTGGAAATATTTTGGAGACATACATTTTTTTCATTCAAAGACATACATTTGTCAGACATAGAACAATACCGTTTCAAAGAGAAATTTTCAATAGAAAGCTAGTCTACATTAAAAAAATTTTCTATAGAAAACTAGTATCTTTCAAATTTGTCGAAGAAAAGTTAAAAGAAAACTGGTCCTTTTAGTCAAAATGGTAATTTTCAAAGAGAAATTTTCTATAGAAAACTAGTATCTTTCAATGATTAATTTTCTATAGCAAAATAGTCTCTTTTGTAATGAGATTTACTATATCGTTAATATTGTGTTTGATCAACTTTTTCTAGGTTTTGATCACAATTATTTAACATTTTCCTCTTGACAAACTTCATTTCATTTTTTGCTTGTTATTAAAACATGACGTGTAATGTTGTGTAAAGAATTGTCTATGAATGTCAGCATTACTGCAGTCCAACAACCTCAAATATTGTCACATCAATTGTTGTTGATGCCACAGTAGTATTTTTTTTTTTCTTCTGCCACAGTGCAGCATTTGTAAAAGTGGCATAGATTATGAGAATGTTTACGTTCTCTCTGATTTGTTTTTGGTATATTTTTATTCGCATAAATATCGTTTTTTATAAAATATTATTTAAATACGAATAGTGAGTGTATGTGTGTCGATTTGGGGGGATAAATAAATTAGTCCTTTAGAACGAAAAAAAAAAAAAATACAATACAACACAACACAATCATCACAGTTACCGATACGTGGTTAAGAGAGGAGTAATAAGTAAAAACATCAGTGACAGTAACAGCGGTGTAAACAAGACAATACAAATAATGGGAATATTTTATGTACACACTAGCAAATATTGTGCCATGAAGTACTATTACAGATTTACTTACTAATATATACAGAAATACACATAACTATACAAACATAAAACACATCAACAGCAATGACAACATTATACTGTGGAGATGACAAACAATACACTCGAAGAAATTTCAAGTTGAAATGATATTCAATTTTTACTAGGACAATTTTTGACAAAGTTCTTAGCAGAAAAATGAATTTCAAAATACTTATACTATACGATTTTTAAAAGAAATTAGTTTGAAGAAATTTTAGATCTGATTTATATTCATCACATTTCTAAGAGTGTACTTAATCATACACAAATAAATAACAACAGCAAAAAATTGTTATATTATTTGTATCATTTGTCTTGTTACAACAACGTGATGGTTGGTTTTGTATAAATTGAATGAATGAGAGACATATAGAGTCAAAATTCTTATATGAGTAAGTGAGTGAGTGAGTGACTGAATTCATAAAGCATAAATTTGATCTGTGATAACAACGTATGATACCTTAAAATACAATATAATAATAAAAACAAAATTCCAACTATAACATGACTGATATCAACACAACAATATCATCATCATATGTTTATACATGAGCTTGTTTAACGGCTCCAACCCCTACGACCCCCATCTTTACAACTCATTTAACACTTTTACAACGAATTTGTGGGGTTGAGAAGAGTATAAATCACAACATAGATTAAAGTGTATATGACACAGGGGGTGTAAAATAATATGTGGGTGTTGCAATGATATATGTTGCATTGTCCAATTATTCGCACCAGGAAAAAAAGAAAAACGTATAAATAAACCAAACCAGAATCACTGACATGTAGTACAATAAACTGAATGAGTTTAATGTAAATATGAAAAGCCATCAATGTTTAAATTTATATTTATTCATTTATTTATGCAAAAATTACACTCACAAAACGGTTGACAACAAAAACAAAAAAAAAACAAAAAAAAAAAAAACGCATAACAAATAAAACCATGAAAAATATTTGATTGAATGTCGAAACGAAAACAAATTCAATAAATTACAAGTTAATAACTGTCTTAAAATGTGAATTATTAACTTTTATGATGTAAAATGTCCTTAATATTTATTATGTAAGTGGTTTAAAAAAGAGTGTATTTTTTAAAAGAAACTAATCTGTTTGTAAAGGATATTGTATACTAAATTTTCTATAGAAAAATTCTTTCAGCAAAAGAAATTTTTTAAAGAAAACTAGTCCCTTTACAAGAGGAATTTCCTAAAAATCTGGTCTCTTTACAGGAGAAATTTTCGAAAGAGAAATATTTTCATTACAGAAGAAATTTTCTACAGAGAACTAGTCCCTTTATAAAAGAGATTTTCTATACAAAATCAATCTCTTGATAAGAAAATTATTGTAAAAAAATAATTTTATTGAAAAAATTTTGGTAGAAATTCTAGAATCTAGATCTAGTTCTTAAAAAAAAAACGTTTTTTTTTTACAAACATAATATAGTTATAAACGATAGTATACTATAGTCTGATATATTTTTCAAATATTTTTAAAGAAAATTTGTATATTAAATATTGTACATTTCGAAAATACTTTCGTTCATAAATACATCTCAAGAATATTTCTTTATTGCTGTCAATTTATGAGAATATGCGTTTTAAAGTCTAAAAAAAAAGTGTGCTCTAAATTTGTGAACACAAATTTATAATGGAAAGCAATTTCTTCTTTTGTATGCATACAAACGTCTCTTTTCAAATGACAAAAACAAAAATAGAGCCAAAAATAAAAGTAAGATTGGTGAGAGCAAAATTTACTACGCCCTATACTATTTAAAATAATGAAATGATGGAAGAAATTGATCTGATTTCTTTTTACTATGAAAGGGCCTTTTTAAAGAAAATCATAGGCTCCTTATGCACATTTTTGCAAATTTTTCTCAGTAAGAAAAGAGAAAATATCTATAACACCAGCTGCAAATGCAGTGTTTTAATTGATATAACTTGTGCTTTATAGTAGCGTACTTTTAAATATTTTAAGAAAAATAGTTGTGATAGAAAAAGTGTCATGTAAAACTTGTAAAATAACAGCAACACAAACTAAAGTTTTACTTAAAATGAGAACAAGTGTAAAAAGGATAAAAATGAATACAAGCGTAAGGGTGTATATATTTGTGTACGTTAGAATAACTATGTATGTGTACGTGTTTGTGCAATTTTTGTGAATAAGAGTAGCAAATAACATGTGTTGGAATGTTCATTAGAATTTGTATTATACATGCGTGCATATGTTGAACTCTAGAACTAGTAAAAGAGCAAAAGGAAAAAAATTGCATATGTTGCATAAGTATCCCATTCATTTGTATAAAGATGATGATGATGATGCTGTTGCTATATGCTCGTATTGCTGCCACTTCTGTTACTTTTTTTTTAGCAATGACACTGCATTTATGCATGTTTGTTGTAGTTTTGAAAATGTATGCGTAAAGGATACAAACACAAAAGAGAAAAAATAACACGAAACGCTAAAATTCACAAAAATATAAAAACTTAAAAAGAAGAACTTTAGTTGAGAGAATATGAAACGTGTGTTGCAAATATTTTAGTATTTTATATTCTTTCGATATTTTTCCAACAAAAATATTATCGATATTTAGGTTGGTAGCCTGGCAGTCACTGAGACAGCCAACCAGTCAGTATCAGCGCTTTACAAAAAAACTCAAAAAACTACACGTCTAACATGACAGAGAAATATAATGCTGACTACTTGCACAACTCGTATGGTTTGCTTACGTACTGCATTCAACATTGTGCCATATTTCTCTATAACTGCAACAATAAAACAACAACTCGGAAAAGACTCAGATGTTTATGTTGCCAGTAACTTTTACTCAAGTAACTTTTAGAGTTTTCGTGTTAGCCTTTTTTTTTTTTTTTTGTATATTTTGCGCAATTGGAATTACTTTATGTTGGTATGTGTATGATTGTTTGCCTGTATGAGTTATAGTTTTTGTATGCGTGTATAAGCTTTATTTTCGTTGTGCCACAAAATGCATATTTTTTTTTTTTTTTTTAGTTTTTCTTGTGTTTTAGTATTTTATGCTGATGTGACACTTGTGTTTGTGCGATAGTGTATTTTTGTTTTGCTTCTGCATGAAATTAAAGACTTTAGAACACAAGGACGTTCATTTGCCTTAAAAATAAATGTTGTACTTAAAGGCAACAGTAAAACTGAAATAATAATCACTTTAACTTAAAAGTGACATAAGGGAGTTTAACAGGATGGAAATGATTTTAAAAATTATACTATACACTCATAAAGGTTTTCACTTATCAATATAAATTGATAAGTAGTTATTACAAATATGTATTTCATTCATTAGTGTTTAATAAATTTAGGAATCAATTTCATACTCATGTACATAAATTTCTTAAATCATGTGTAAACATTTCCTAAATTTATTAAATAGATTATAAAATTAGTCGTTATGCTTTTTTAACTAATTTTGACCTAAATTTGATATAGAAAAATGTAAAATTTCTTATAAACAACTTTCCATTATCTCATCTAAAAAATTCAGGAGCTGTATTGCAAAAACAAAAAAATCGTATAATAAAGTACATACATACCTGTAATATATGAATATATGCAAGTATATATACATAAGTGTTTACACAAGTGTATGTTGCTTATATATAAAGGGCAACAACATTGCCAGTAAAGTTTTTTTCTTTTTTTTTTTTGTAAAAAGAGTAAATTAAGTGTTTATACTGGATGGGTTGGTTGATGGGATAATAAACGCATAGAAAGACAACAAAATGGACCTTTGTGTTCGACTCGGTTACTCTGTCTAGGTATTTTGCTCTTACTGTTACTTGTTGTAAAACTTTTTCAAAAACAACAAAAAATGTATGTATGTACATGTAAACAAGTATAACATATTACTTTTATGCTGAATCACATGCACTTTTTTTGTTTGTAACTGTGCCACTATACTCCATGCATGTCTGAGTGAGTTTGTTTTACAAGTAGTAATTCTAGGATAATGCCAAAGACAAGCTTACATTACACTACATTTCTGATCATACGTATGTATATCCATACCTACAGGTAAATGTACACACACATACACATACATATGTATAAAGATACATGAGCTAAAAAGTTTGCTACTATGGGAGCTTTTTTATTTCATACTTTGTAATCATTGTCATGTGATACTTTTTAACATTAACGAAATAAAATTTTATATATGAAATGTATTTATGTCTGAGCGTAACTTTACAAGTGTGTGTTTTTTAAGTATAATGATGATGATGATTATGATAATGTTATTTAGTTTAGTTTTTTAATGTTAATGTCATGTTTTATTGTTGTGCCATTGCTGCTGTTATTTTTAAATTATTTAAATCTTAATAAAAGACGCATTTTCCACCCAACTCTAGATTTCTTAAAAAATTACGTTACTGCATTTCTATAGATAATAACTCTGCTAAAGAAATATATTTTCTACAACAAATTTGCCTCATTAAGAGTGTATATATATTTTAAAGAAAATTTCTCTTATTAAAAAAACTTATTTTCTAAAGAAAATTTCTATATTTTCTATTTAAAATTTCTCTTATTAAGAGAAAAATTTCCTATAGAAAATTTTCTATAGAAATTGTTTCCTTTAAAATTTTTTTTCTGCTTAAAATATTACAGCTTCCTGTTTTCATTATACTGTAATTTTTATTCAATTTTCTTTAATTAGCAACATTTTGAAACTGTAATCCTTAAATAATTTATCTACTTTTAACCACAATGGCCAAAACCATTCCAATGCCAAACACTAAATGAAAAATTATTTTAAAAATTCTTCTATTATTTACAATAATTAACAACTATTGTTTCTGGTCATTTTTACAAAATTAGTCAATTTTACCAAAACAAAAAAAGCTAAAACGGAAACGCCTGCTAACCAAATAAAATTTCGAAAATCCAAATAATTATAAATACATACATAACAAATTGTAGTAATTTATATTAAAAATAAAAACATTTATATAATTTACATAACATTTAAATGTTTGATTGCATTTATGTGTAAATAATTTATTTTAATTGCCTAAATAAATGTAAACGTTTCATGTGTTTCTTTTTTGTTGGTTGAAACTAATTTTAATTTCATTTTGTTATTTTAAAAAAATTTACATAATATTTGGTACAAAAAAAAAAAAAGGAAATGTTGTAAATATTTAAAAAAAACATTAAGAATTGTGGTAGTTTGAAAAAAAGGAAATAAAAGTTGCGAAATAAAATAAACCAATTCGGGGAAAGGAATCTTTTTAAAATTTATAACGTGAGAAGAAATAATATTTATTAAATTTAGAATTACTAAACGTCAAGTAATAATTACAAACTGTGAAATGCCTAAATGTTAAGTTTTAATGAAGGACCGGACTTATTAAACTTTTCCTATGTGGTATTTTAAAACTCTATATTATTTTATATTTTAAAATGCCCACAAACAAATCCAGAGAAATACTCAATTTAATAACATTTCTAATTAGCCATCATTGACGTTCATTAGTCAGCTGATTAAATAATTATGTCACAATTGTCTCTTTCTCTTTGTATTTGTATCAGAGTGTAAACGGATGTGTCTATACATGTTTTTATTTATTTATTTATTCATGTATGTATGAGTATTAAATACTTAATTATTGTTTATTATTATTACTATTTGTTTTTGTTATATTTTTGAGCTTTTAAAGGATATTCAAATTAATAAATATTAAATGATACACTCACACACATAGGCATATATAGTAATACTAATATATAGTAAACATATTTATATATGTCAATGTACTTAAATTAGAGAAAATGTTCATGTAATCAGTAGTAATGTACTTAATTGTAGGTATGTAAATAGAAGAGATAAATATATTCATTATTATTTACATACATCTGTAAATATGCATACATACAAATATTTATAAACACATTTATATATGTATGTGTAAACAGGGTATTAAATTTAAATACTACTGCATTCACATTAAATCACTTTATATTTTGAGTTAATTTCCAAGAAATTTATACATTAATTGCACTCACATTGTATGTGCGATTACCCACAAATAATTTCAAATTTAAATACCTTGTAAGCACAACCATCAAACGTTTAGAATTCTTGTGAAATTTTACATTTAAATTAAATGTTTAGATGTTTATTAAATTTAATAATCAGCTCTTAAATATATTTAATAAAATATGTATATTTAATTTATAAACACAAACAAAAGTCAACAATTAAGAAATATATATGAAAATAATTCATTCAATTAAAAACTTGCTCAAATTTGCACCTCTCATCAAAATGATTGTATCAATTACTAAAAATTATAAAAAATACAAAACAGAAAAAAATTCCCAATTAATAATTTAATTAAATCAATGATTGAATGAACTAAAATTGTGTATAGGAAAAATATCATACCAAAATTTATTTTATTTTTTCTTAAACATATTTATTTAATTTTGATGCAAAATTAAACAACAGAGTTAATTGTAAAAAAGACGGTGATAATTTTTTTCTGTGAAAATAAAAATTAGTTTTTTAAAAAGATGAATTGCATAAGAATTTAGGTTCTAGTTTTCTATCGAAAACTAGTCAAGAGAAATTTTCTTTCGAAAACTGGTCTCTTAACAATTAAAATTTTCTATAGAATTTGTAAACATTGTTCCTTTAATACGAGAAAATTTATTTGGAATCATACCCCTTACTTCCTGAATCCCTTCGCCACATTTTGAAAAAATTTCCATAAAAATGTTTGAAAAACATAAACAATTTACATGAAAAATTTGTTTAAAGTGAGGGGAGGTGTTTTACAAAATAAGGCCCATAGTGTGTTGTTAAGGAAAATTGTATGTAAAAAATTGGTCTCTTAACATTTTCTATAGGAAATTGGTATTGAATCCACGATGTACATTTTCATATAGAAATACACATAAATAAAACGATCAACAATGTAAATAAATTCTTAACAATATTTACAGGTAATCTAATGCCCAAAGTTGTGTTAACCTATATACACTTATGTACGTGTAATAATAATGTTATATTACTAATACCAACAGTAAAGATATCAACTACAATCACATACTCATTTAATCATACGTGGATATATATATGATAACAACGTACTATAGTCATTTGTTAATATTTTGATATCGAAATCTTATGTGTTTATTGATTCCAATTAAAATTTTGTAATACACTATGTAAACATATCTACATAGACATATCATATGTACATATTTACATAGGTGTTACATTTACGAAGAAAATACTATGGGCGTAAAATAAGTTTTATTTATATTTAAAAATATACTGTGTCCTGCTTTAAACATTAATTATCATTTAAAAATTTATTATAGTTATTTTTTACAAAATACAAAAAGTATATAAAATATGGAATAATTAATATGGCTATGAGTGTATATGTGTGTGTGAGTTCTACACACATCCTGTGATTATTTACTAAATTTATAGTTTGTCATTTAATTAGCTACAAAAAGTTAAGCCTTTCTCTTATTTATCTATTGTTGATTGTTGCTAATAATAATGTTCAATATTAAATTTAAATATACATACATTCATACATACATATGGGCAATTATAAAAAAATTTTAACATGGCTGAGACTGACTTAAATCCTTAATACGTTTTGTGGTTATGATGTATTGAACAAATTTTTTTAAATGATAAATACTACTTAAGTTTTTACCATTCTTCTTCTAAAATTTTTGTTCGCGTTGATACTTTTTGATCTTACTCTATCATAAGTGAACTAATTACACTTTGTACATGAATTCTGCACCATCTTTGTTGTTGTGCAGACTTTCAACAACTATACATACAGGGTAGTAAAGTTCTGATGAAAAATTTTTTTGGTTTCTCAACCGAATACAAAATTGTGGATAGGTGTTATTACTTATTGTAATTGTGCGTATTATACGCTATATCTTTTTGATGTGCCCGAAATAGTCAACGTAGTAGTTTTGAAAAAAAAGAAAGTCAGAAAATGTTTAAAAAGTTTTTTTGAAAAATTTTCATACACAGCTTATATTAATTAATTCTTAATTTATTTGGCTCCAATCATCAAAATGATAATATTAATACAAAACAATGATTGATTTTATTATTACCTATTTTTCATAAATGAGCTGAAAATTTACTAAAAATTTATTTTATATGTATATTTTCATAGACAAATATTTAAATTTTCTTCATATATTTTAAACCAATTGCAAAGTTAATTATATTAATAAAGAAAATAATTAAAGTTCTATACAATGTTAGTTAAAAATTTTATTAAAATAAAATTTTAAATAATTTTTTCTGTGTATGGAATTGCTTGGATTACTGCGTGAACTTAGTTTTTATAGACTTTTTGAAAATTATGCAAAAATTTTACTTCTTGTTTTTGTATTTTTATAAGGGAAATTTCAATTTAAACAAATATTAGATATATAGATATAAGAGTGGCGATATATATAATTGATTGGGATTATAAATTTAAGTCAAATGTCGTTGAATTGAAACCGAGACACATTTTTCAAAACTTATTTCGCACATCGTGTGTAGAGCATGAAATTAACCATAATTGTTATGCTTAATAATAATTTGGGGGCGCATCAAAAAACTGTGAGAGATAAACATTTTATGGGCCAAATATATTTACTTGAGTTAAAAAAAGATCGCAAAATTTTAAAGCATTTCTATGTAATAAACTCTAACAAAATATATTTTCATTCAATATATGGATAAAAATTTGTTCACAAGAATTTTTAAAAAGAAAAGAAAATTGTCTAAAATTTTACTAGTAAACAAGTTTGCAATCGTAAATTGCCTTGTTGTCTCTGGTTCGCGGTACTAAAGCAGAATTTCCGGACTATAATTAGACACCAGCAGAATGGAATACGTATTTTCTGTGCCGCTATACACTTCATCAGCATTCGTGTTGTCTTATCCATTTGGGTTTCGTTGAAACCTAAACATCTAGAAAACCCTAAAATATGCTGCTCTAAACCATGAAACATTACATATACCTTCTAATTATGAAAATTATTGTTAATTTTATACTGTGTTTGGACAAAAGTATCATGACATTTATCTTATATTTATAGGATAGTTCAATTTTATTTGTAGCCGTTCAATTATCTATATATCCAAGATTTGTAAAAATTGCAAACTGCCGTATAAAAATACAAAAACCGCTATTTAAAGAGTATTTTTCAAAAAGTTAATACAATTTTGATATTAAATTTATTTTTAACGCTCCTCAAATAACTAAAAATTAAGTTCACGCGGTTACCCAAGCTATTCCATTAGAAACTGTACGTGTGCCTCGCGAAAAACTAAAATTTTGAAAATGTTTCATTCTTGATTTCCATACTTTGGGACTATGACAATCTTAATCCTTATCCAAAGTTTTTATTTGTTTGAGGGGCCCCGTCAAACCCCGTCAAAATAATAAAATTAAATGAAAAATCAAAAATTATAACATCAATAGCTTACTATCCTGCACAGTCTACACAGCAAGACAAATGGAACAGAATTTATTTTTAAAGCGAACAAATTTTAGGCGTTTTTCTAAGTTTGTCAATCTTTAACAAGAATTATGATAACAAAAAGAATACCTATGGTACAGTAACTAGTTTTGTGAGTTCAGATTTGTAAAAATTTTGTTTAAAATATCATTATCACAAATCTTATTAAAAACGTTAAAAATTTTTGATATCGACCCATATGTATATTAGAGAGATAGAGAGTCAAACGACACAAATTTCATGATGGCAATAAATTTATGTATCAAAAGCCAACTAGAAATAAATAAGTCGATGATGACAGATAACAAATCTATCCACATAAAATAATTGGGCATTAGAATGACTTCAATGGAAAATAAACAACAATAAAAATAAACAAATAAATAATCCCAATGAGCAAAGGAATATATTGTGCAAAATTAGCAGAAAAATAAACAAAATATTAAATAGATTTTAAGGATTTTTCCTGTAATTTTTATTTATCAAATTATTATTTTTATTAGATATTGAGAAAATGTTAATTTATGTGTTAACAATGCTTTCAATTAAATTAATTAGTAATTATTTGTATTTTTTTCTGTTTCTTTGCAGGTATGTCAAATTAAAATAACAAAAATATACTTAATTAAAAGAAAAATTCATTATCAAGTAAGTGGGCTTAAGAAACTAGAAATTGACTTTTTTTTTATTAAATTTATTAAACATCAAATCGTAGTTCTTTTACAAGAGACTTTTCCTATATAAAACTAGTCTTTAAAAAAAATACCAAAATTTCAATACCTTTTTAAAAAGTAAAATATCGTAAATATAAAAACTAAAATCTACATAAAATCTCCGTTAATCTAAATGATAATATCTCCCATTTCAATTCTCCACTGTTCATTAAATTCCAACAAAAATTCCATAAGTAAAAATGAAGCGAAAAAAAACGCAAATGATTATTATCTCACATTTCATTTATGAAATTATTTATTAAATCAGTGAATGAAGCTGAAAAAAATATGAAATAAAATACTAAGAGTTCGTAAAAATGCGTTAATGTCTCAATTAAGACTGATACTACAACACCACAGACTGTTCATCCCTCCTCCACAAGTGACATTGAGGAAAAATGATAAAAAAAAAGAGTCTCACAGCAGCCATCAAGAAGAGAGGAAGGAAGGAAGGAGGCATAGTAAAAGTTGAAAATAACTTGTATTACTTATATTATTTTTATGATGACGATTATGATTATGATGTAATTAGATTAAAAGTCATATCTAAAGCTGTACAACAGAAGTGTATGAGTATTTGTGTGTATGTGTGTTTCAATATACCGACAACAATCATTGTCAAAGATACATAAATAATTTTCCAACATTTATACATACAAGTGACAATGAGATGAAATGAGTTTGTATTGTTTTCGCTTGTGGCATGATTATGGTTTCCTATACAAACACATATAAAACTCATGGATGGCTGGTTGGCTGGCTGGCTGAATACATATTCAGACACTTTCATACGAAATTATGAAAAACAAGAGATATAAACAATAAAAAGAGATATGTTAATAAGCTTACGAAGCCACTTCTGTGATGATGAGAAGGGAATCCCATCTATGTATTATGTTAAGTATATAGGTGTTTTGGGAAGGATGGATTATATTTCAAAGTTGCCGTGATGGCTGTTAGTTACGCTTAATTGATAATGATACTTTGCTCAAATACTCGGTATGAGTACAAAAATGAGTTTTAATTATAAAGAAAGATACCAAAAGCTATCTATAGAAAACTAGTCTCTTAATAAGAGAAATTTTCTATAGAAAACTAGTCTCTTTAGAAGAAAAATTGTTACAGTGAACAAGTCTCTTCAAAAGAAAAAATTTTTATAAAAACAAATATATCTTTAAAAATTAAGTTTTCTAAAGAAAAACACTCTTTAGAATAAACTTTTTTCATAGAAAAAATATCTAGAATAAGTTCGAGTGTCTTTAGAAGAAGGCATTTTAAAATAATTTAGAAGACACTAGTGTACCCAAAAAAAAATGTTATTAGAATCAATTATTGGATATTATTAAAAATTGATTATTTTAATTCCAGTTTTCTTCAGTCCCCCTCTATTCCCAGTGTATTTTAAGTACTCGCGAACTTTTATTCTCCAGATCTATATTATTTTCTTTTATGTCTAAGTTTAAGTCCTAGTGTATGAGTTTTTTGTTATTTTGCAAAACGCTTAAACAGAGTATACGAGTGTTATTTTGTATGTACTAAATGTTGCATGTTGTACCTTTTTTATTTTATTTTCTACTCCATTGTTTTGTTAAGTGAGTCGTTTAACTATAAATTTGTTTCACTTTTTTTCTAAATCCTTTTTTCCGTTTTGTTTTACTTCTTTTTTTTTAATTCATTTATACACTTTATTTCGCTGTTGAACTTTAGAAAAAATTTCCCTTTTTCATGAGTGTAAATGTTGTTTTGTTTTTAGAAGAGGGTGTTAAATAAAAAATGGTTGATTTGTAGCCGCCACTTTTAATGTTGCATTTAGTTAAGTTAGGTATTTAGGTGCTCCTGTATGAATATGCTAAAATTATTCATTTGTTTTACTTTGTTTTATTTTTTTTTTTTTTTTTAATTAAATATTTCCTACCGGGATAAAAACAAATTGCGATGGAGAGCGAAAATAAAAAAGGAATGTGGGAATATATTTTTTAGGAGGGGAAAATAAAGTAAATGTGACCAACTATATATTTATTATATTTTGTTTGCAATTTAAAAAGGTAACATTTTTAGGATGTAGTTTAAAAACGAAATATCCTTAAAATATCCTTGAGTTTCTTTAAATCAATGCTTGACAAATTTACATGTGCGGGCTTTCTCTTAATTTTTTCATATCTATAAATCAAAAAATAATGAAAAATTGTCTTCTCAGAGTGACAAGCTTTGCTTTAAATCATTATCTTCTTTGTTTAAGTTGGTCCCACTTAATTTAAAAAACTTAAGGCAAGAAAAACCTTCGAAGCTGAATTTTTAAAGCGCATTAAAGTTAAAATTTTTAGCACATCTTTTCAAAACGCACATTGTGGGTACATTAAGGTTAACATTAAAGAGATAATACAAGCAGTTTAAAGGTGTTCTTTTTCACGTTTAAGCATGTTTCCGTTTTGGTATGTGTATGTGTTTGCTTGTGTGTAGGTGGGAGAAATATATTATTTTAAATAGTATTTCCTGTTCTGTGCTTCATATTTGTATAACGTTGTGCTTTGTAAAGCACCTACAAATTTTTTTGTTTTTGTGCCAAAACAGCAAAATTACTTAATTACAACAATTATACTGGCCATATAATAGAATTCAACTGTTTTCGTTTTCGTTTTTTTTAAGGTAACGTGTCGTGCCAGCTAGTCAGTGACTTTAGTTTTTCTTTTTCCAAAATTGTTCTTTCCTATCGCATGTTTCCCCTTTAATTTTGTGAAGGAGAAAAAGGGAATGAAAAGCATAATAAGTAGTTATTTCTTGGAAAGTTATTTGATTATTCATTACTGTGTTAATAGTCCTAGTCATCAGCGTGTTTGTTGTTTTAGTCCTTAGGCCGTTTTTTTTTTTCTCCTTAAAACTTCTTAGTATTTGTTTGGTATGTTGTTATAATTCTTGCCAACAAGTTTGCTTTTGTGTTGCTGCAAAATTTATTTATGTTGTTGGAGTATTTTTTTATCTTACTTTTTTGTAGTAATTTAATTAAATATTTTAACACCCCCTCATTAACATTTAAATTGAAAATAATTTTTCAATTTCTGGATATATATTTTTTCGTTTAAGTATTTGTTGAAATAAAATTATAGAAATTATTTATATAATGAAAAGCAATTTAAAGTTATGTAAAGAAAATTAAAAGGAAGTTTTTTATTTTTTGTGGAAATAAAATTAATGAGATGAGTACTCAAATAGGCTTTGTTAAATAATTTGTTTATATTAAAATTGTGGTAGGTTTATTTTTGATTTCTTGAAGTATTTTTTTACGTAGGCCTAAAAGTATGCTTTAGTAAATATTTAAGCAGACACCCTAAAACTATATACATATATTTTATATAGTTATAGAAATGATTAACATTTGTTATTTATTTAAATGTAAAAAATAGAAATATCATTTCATTAAAAATGTTTAATTAACAGCAATTTTTTTTGTGAACTTATTTACTCCCTTATTTTATAAATCCCTTCATTGTTTTTAAGAGGAAAGTAATAATATTTAAAGTGAGATATTCTCTATTCTAAATTTTATAAAATGTTGTGCAATGGATTTATAAGATATTCAGGTATGTGATGAAAACCGATTGTTTTCAAAACGAATAGGTTTGAAAAATTGTGATGAATTTCCTGTGAAAAATAACAAATATTTTTAAGCAAATATAAAAAAAAATATTAAATAAAATATAAAAGAAAGTAATTAAAGTAGTCCACCGTATAGAACGCCATACAAGCCTCCATGGATTCCCAAAATAGGAATTAAAGATCATAAAGGTCTTAAATAGAGGAGTATGAAAATCGGAGTGTATGTTCAAATATCTGTACCAAATTTCATGAAGATCAATCAATGATAGCAAGTATTCTACACATTTAGATGGAAATCATAACGTAGATTTTTTATCGCTCCATATAAGCCAACTAAGCTCTCATATAAGCCAACTTTAAGAATTTTGAGTAACAATTTATTCGATCAAATTTTGCCAAATAATCAAATAATTCGAGTAAAAAATATTTTGAAAATTTCCTTTCTTAACTAGTTTTTAAGAAGTTTTAATTATAGTTTTCTAAAAGATTAAACTTAAAAACAAACTTTCAAAATTTATATTGAATGTTTCGAATCTAAAAGTGGTGCCACAAATTGGAATTTAGTAAAAAGGACCGAATAAGTTCCTAAAGTACAAAACGTCACATTAAAAAATTATAAAGTAAAATGTAAATAATTTTAATACAAATATAATAAATAATATGAAATAAATTGAAGGATTTTAAACATGATTTGGTAAAACATATTATTGGTTCAACGAATGAAAACACATATGGCAATAAATACTCAGTTTAGTTTAAAGAATACGATGGCGAATAAAATCTGTAATATAGAAGGAATTTGAACTTAAAATTTAGTTCATTATATTATGAATCGCTGAAATACTTTTTCAAATTAATGTCATTTTCAAAATGCTATAATTCAGAAACTAATAAATATACTTTTCCAATTCCTTCAAAGCCTAAGAGACCATAATCCAAATACATAATATATAATAAAATATTATACTGAGACGTTTTTACTAAATTATATCAAAAATAATTGAACTAAAACATAATCAGGGAAAAATAAAATATTTTTCATTTTGGTAGAAATTGTGGTTTTATTTAAAATAAAACCAATTATAATTCCTAACTGTACATTTGGGAGAAAGAATTGTTATATTATCTTAAAAACTGTATACATTTGTATAATTTTAAATCATAATCTTAATAACTTTTAAATATTGAACATAATTGAACACTCAAAATAAATCTAGGTTTAAAAAATCTCCGATATTTAAAAATATTGTACAAATATTTTGAATACAATTATATGTAGATTGGTATGTGTTCAAATTAAAAAGTGAGGTTATGACAAAAAAATTAAAAATTATTCCAAAGTAGATTAAAATTGATTAATATAATATTAATTTGTATCAAATGCGTATCATTATTTTTTTCAGAATGTAGAAACTCAAATTGACAAACCATTTATTTAAATATCAATGAACTTATTAAATATAGAGATACAACGGCAAAGTGAAAAATATTCATAAATATCAGAGTTGGGGGTAGTGCACTATATTTTCAATTTCCACTAACACTTAGTGATAGTGCAAAATTTTTAACTACAATCCTTACTCACTCAGCATAGTGGTAGGGAAAAAATATTTTTTTCCACTTATAATCAGTAAAAGTATTGATCCATAATTGGTCTCGAATTTTGATGCACATGCATTGTGGTGTAC
>MINK01172682.1:4759-15241 GCA_001735545.1 Phormia regina
AATTCTTTATAAACTATTGAAGGTATACGAAATATATGAGTGTACAAATAGTTTTGTCTCTAACTGTATATGTTAATAAACTATACAATAAGAGTCTAAGTACTTTATGTTCTTGACAATATGCCACTTTAAACGTTAATAATTGTGAAACTATTATATGTTTCATTTTTTATACGGTTAAGGCTACATGTGCCGTTTATGAGAGGTAAAAGATTAATGACCGATGGTATATCTTTTTTTTATATAAAAGTTGTTTAATTTTGAAATTGATTTAAGATTCAAAAATAACAAGTAGCATTTAATTATCTAAATTAATGAAATATTTGCCTAGAAATAAAATAAAGAAAAATATTAGAAATTTGAAAATTCTTTTAAAATACATCCATTGTGCCAAATTTAAATACACATTATGTGGGAATTGGAAAAAAAAATTTATAAATATATGTATATTTTATTCCTTTATTCTTTCAGTTTCTTCATTAAACTAAATTAGATTTTCATACAAAAATATTGATATTTGGTGAAAGTAATGCACATAAAGAAAAAATATGGAGAATAACAATCATAAAATGGAGATAACTGTCATATAGTACACTCGCGGAAACGTGAACTAATTTTTACAAAGAATGTTCACGTTTACGATTGGTAAACATAAATAATGATAACAAATTATAAATAAATTTTGTTTTTTAAGTGCATATTTTCTCGTTTTTAGAGCATATTATTCACTTTTTACTGCATATTTAATGCACATAAAAGCCATTTTTAAGAGCATATTATGGTTTCCCTACTTATTAGTCTAATGCTTCTAGTTTCCTCATAAAATGAGAATTTAGATTAACATAACATTCTTTTTTCGATTTTACATTTTAAATTATCATATTCCAAATTTTATTTAATTAATAATGTTAGCAACCCTCGTACCAAACACAATTTTTAAGCTGCTAATTATTACAAATAAATTTCTGTCAATCTACAGTCTTGACAATTTTGATAATCTTCAAAAATTGCTAACGATCATATATTTTTTTCAACAACAGAAACACAACAGCAAAAAATAAAGTGTTTGACAGCTGCTTTTAAAAACCAACAATTTAACGTCAAGTAGGTTTAATGCAAAAAATAAAGTATAAAAATATTTTAGGAGTTTTTGATTAGTAATATAATTGCTTTTTATTTATTTTAACAATAAACTAGTTTTGTTGTAATTAAACAAAGATACTCATATTAATACAATTAAAAATTAAACTAAAATGCATAGTTTTTATAACTGATTTTAATTACATGGTATTTGTGACAAGTTTCCTAAATTGCATTAATAAAACAATGGGAATTTAACACTATTTTCAAGTACGTGAATGAAGCACAATTTGCAATAATTATTTATCGGAAGTATTTTATTTAAAATTTTTTTGCTTTAAAATTATCGGAAGTAAGTTGGCGAAATAAAAACTAAAACATGCAATATTAAAAAAAAAATCCAAATTAACTATGAATATCACATAATGATATAATATTTTTGATTAAAATCTAAAGTTATAGATTAAAATATGTATATAAATACCACTATTTTAGTTAACACTAAATTATAAATATTTATAACAATCAAACTGTTCAGTGTCATTAATTTCGTTATAACCATACTCAGCTGTAAATGCTCACCTAATAAAATAACCAGACAAGTGTCTCCCCCAAAGTATATTATATGAGAAAAGAAAAAAACTTGTCGCCACCTTAAAGTACCTGCATTTATGAATTGCAAATTTTTAACAAAAAATTTATTTATTTATTTAAATATTGTCTGTAAACAATTTTCAAATTTTATTATTCATAAATTATAATTTTGAAAAAAATGAAAACAAATTCAAATAAATCATTAAAATACTCCAATTATTACATAAAGTGTGCAGTCTGTATGTAAATAACTGTTGTTGACAACAACATTACAATTATTGCAAGTTGTTTGCAAAACAAACGGCAAATGTCAAAAGAATGAAATGTAAACAAAACAAACCAAGTAATGGGAAAGATAAGAGGAGAAAAGAAAAATAATAAAAAAGGTGTGCTGGGCTGATCTTGAACTTGAATAAAGTAATAAAATATACTAGTAGACAGCTAGATCGAATTTAAAGTGCACCCTAAGTAAATAGTTAATAACAACTAATTTTTGTTTAATTAATGTTTAAAAAATTAGCTTCCCAATACAAAAAATATTAATATCGAAAACGATAAAAAATATTAAGGCCCATTATTACAACTTGCCAATAGCTAAAGGTATGATGTTATCGGACTGATAAGAAGCATATGGTTATTATAAGTTAACTTTAAGCTAAAAGTGGGCCGATAAGATAAAGGGAAGATCATCCTACCTTTAAATTTTATAGTGAGGTTTATGTATTTGAAGTTGCCATATTTTCTGCAAACTATGGCAACTTCATTAAACATAATTTTTTTGATGTCAGTAAACAAACAATAAAAAAATGTCGTTGCCACTATGTACAAGTAATTTGACAAAAGTAATCGGTATTTTCTTTGATATTGCCATAATTTTGAAAATGTTAATTTTAAATTACAGGGAAGTTGTAATAAAGAAAAGTTTTAAAGTTCATTTTATACCTCAATTTAATTAAAGTTACCTTTTACTATTACGAACATTAAAGGCAAGTTGTAATAATGGCCCTAAAAGAATTTTTAAAATAATTCATTACACTTTGTCGTTTAGAATCAGATTTTAATAACGATTAATATAACAGAAAATAAAGTAAATTTAATGAAGTAAAGGTATTCCAATGAATTTTTGGCACATTATATATAAGCTTGTTTTAATATCTGGTCATTAAAATAAACTTTCAGTTCTTTGTACCATACCAATACCAAAAATCTCAGTCAGGAGAAAACTTGTTTCGAAAATTAGATTTTTTCATTGAAATTATCGCCCAGTCGTTGTAAAAGAGGTGGCTCAGAAATTATTATTGGCATTTTAACCAACTTATGAAGACATATATTTTTTCCTTTTATTCATTTATACATAAATTTTGTACACCCGAAGAAAAAAATATTATTTATTTCCAGAAAAAACTTTGCTTGCCATGTAATGAGTAATAAGAAGCTAATATAATGGCTCACTTCATCACTCATTATTTTAACACGGTGATGTCATTAGAGGCAACTACCTACTATACATTATTACTGGTAGGCATTTCAGAAAACTATTACTTAGATGTTATTATAAAAATTAATTACTTTGAAGTTATTCAATAACTTCAATGTTTTGCAGAAGTCATTATAAGATAAAATGAATAGTAACTAGTTACATTATCGGTTACAAATAAGTACTAAAATATAGAAAAATAAAAAGCAGCTGATATATTTTTTAAATTTAAATTAAAGATTATAATTTATAATTGAATTGTTGAATTTAAATTTCGATCGGCATAGAAAAACAAGTTATTAACATATTTTCATGTTTTACTAACTCTAAAAGAATATATAATATACCCCGAATCTGATCATATTACATATCAGTTTAAAAGTAAGTAATTACTAATCTACTTACATATAATGCAGACAGTATGTTGTTATCATTGAAAAGTAACTGCATCCATAACTACATGCAATTACCAAGTTTTTGGTGGGTTTGTAAGCAATCTAGTTATTTTCAATAAATTTTTGAACTCAAATTAAGGCTTCTAAAACATAAATATTTCCTAAATCAAATGAAGATCTGTATATGTAAGCGTTTATTTTTTTTTACGAAAACGTGTGTAACCATAAATTTTTTATGCGCTACACCACCATATGTGGTTGGAGTACAATGTGTTTGAGCAAATATTGTAACGCAGAGAAAAATTACCCTGCCCCCACCTTAAAGTATACTGTTTAACTGAGGATCACATTCTTTGTCGAATTAACCATGTCCATCAGTCTTTCTGCCTGCCAGACAAATTTGGTACATATGACTTTTTTTGCACAAGGACGAAGCCTATTGAATTTGTTCATGATCGGCCTATAATTTCACCTTGCCCTCCTACAAATGTTCTCCCGGAATAGAGTTTTAACACTTAAAAATACCTTAAAAATAGAGATATTTTAATGAAGTTTAACACAAATAAGTTTCATGTAAGCACAAATTTGTGTGCCAAATTTTGTGAAAATTAGTTCATAATTCACTATAGCTCTTATATTAATTATAATAATTATAATATTATATAATAATTATATATTAATTATAATATTATAGCGCAAAATTTTTAAAAGATCGGTCAACAATTGAATTTAGCTCCCATATAAGACCCATTTTCGGGAATCACTCAAAAGTTCATAAATATATGTGAATCTCATTATGGAGGTAATATTTTGTATTAGTATTTTTTTATATTAAACTTAACACAAGTATAGGTCCATAATTGGCCCCTTCCCGAATTTTGGTACTAAGGGGCAATGATGTAGAGAAGAAGAATATGGTCGGCCTTGACCGAATATATCTTTTTCTATCGTTTTATTTTCAAATCTTAAATTACTTTTTGGAGAATTTTTGCATATTCGGAGTGAATAACTTTGGAGATCTTCCCCTTACCATTGTGACCAGCTAAGGACTTTGGCAAATCATCTTGAAAATACCTCTGATCTGATCACGTAAACTAATTTCGAGTGATAGCTAAATAAAGTGGAGATATTATATCATTATTTTACTATTTTTGCTTAAAGAAGAAAATAATATTTACTCCATAAACTACTTATATTCGTAGCTCTACCAAATTAGTATAAAGATCGTGCAAATAATTTAAATGAACAGGGTTCTTATTGTTTTAAATAAAGTTTGTTCAAAATTTCTTAAAAAAAATTTTAGACTATCAAACATTTCTGACACATCACAAAATATGCATTTATTATTTTATTTATAACACTTTCAATTGACAATTACATTTTAATAAACAATTTATTACAAATGAAAGTTTGCGTAAATATTAATTAGAAATTATTACAACAATCAATTGAAAAATATTTTTTATCAGCTGTATTTAAAAAAAAAAAAGAAATTAGAACAAAACTATTTATATTTATTTTCTTAATATTTGCTTGCATGTGCAATATTAAAACAATAAATGTATAAAAATATATTCCAAGCACAGTGGGCAGTAATGAAACAAATACATAAATATTAAGTATTAAAATAATTTTTCATTATTTTCATACCTAACCCCTCGGTATTACAATTTGTAAAATACATATTATCAAGTTAACACTATTGACCTGCATCTTTAACAAATCTTTTAACAAATCTCTATATATTAAATAACAGATTAATATTTCAATTTCATGTACTCAGTTGTTAATCTCTGTTTGACATTTTGCTATCAATTTGTTTTTATAACTTTGGGGTTATTAATCGTTAAATAAATTTTAATTGTAAAAAAAAACTATTTAATAATACACATAAAAATAATTAAAACTAAATTAAATAAAATAAAATTCAAATGGAAAAAAATGCAGTATCATATACTCAAATAGCCGAAGGTGCAAACAGAATTCCACATAAGAAAAATTAACAACAAAGAAAAAATTGTAATAAATTTTTATTATTATTTAAATATTTTTGTTTAACAAAATTGTTAAGAAATGTTTAGTTTTTAATGTAAACCATAAAAAATAAGCCTCAGCTCAAACATTTATACAATATTGTATTTGTTTGTGCGAACATTTCTCAATGAATTAATTTTTGTTTTTGTTTCTTTTTTTTAAGTTTTTAATTCACAAATTATTTGTTGTTTTTAACAACACGCATATGTGCAACAAAAAGTTTTTAATCTACATATATTATTATGAGATACAGATGTCCTACAAAGGGCCTTAATTCTCTGATATAAATAAATCTATTCGAAAGTTTTAATTTTTTTACAAGATAGTTCGATTCTTGGAAAGTTTTCTATAAATATATTTAAAACCAAACAAAACTGTTAGTTTGCTTAATTATAAATAATTTAATATATATGTTATTAAGCCTTGAAATTTTATGTCAGTTGTAGAGGCCTCAATTTTTCTTGCCGACAAACTTCTCCTTATCATACACCCCTTAAATATGCAACATTTTGTTAGTAAATATATATTTTTGTTTTTTTTTTTAGATTTCATTGCAGTAGTTGTTAACTGAATAATTTAACAAGGCATACATGTATGGTTTGTTACTGAAAATCATCATAGAAGCGTATCTAATAGGTTTACGTTTAAGCCAAAGTTAAATGAATTGTTTTCTTTTTCTTAATAATACATAATTATAGGTGAGCAGTGATTATTTGAGGCTGTATATTTTCCAAGTGAAGAACTTTTAAAATATTATTGACTTACCTTAGAATTCATCATTATTGTGAAGCTTTACACTGATGTAAATCTGAAAAATAGACATAGTCTTCGATAAGTTACTATATAAAAATTAAAATAAATAAATTTTTATTTTAAATTATTTAATGGCTAAAACAAAAACTTTTAATTTGTTGGGCAATTTCGCAGAAAACAGTAAAAATCAACTTCAATTACGAAATTTGTAATATTAATTAATTTTTAATTGATTTTGCTCTAATCATCAAAATGATAATTGATTTTATTTTCACTGCTTTTTCTTAAAAAGACATAATGAGCTGGAGATTGTTGAAAAACTTTTTGTAAGAACTGTTTACTTAAAATATAAATGTATACCAATTAAAAAATTAATTATATTAATAAATAATATAATTAAACTCCAATACAAATTTAGTTAATAATTTTATTAAAAAATAAATTGAAATATTTTTTTCTGTGTAGTAAGGAGTGCGATCGAAAAATCTTAACAAATATAAAATTCAAAAACTTGGAAACGCTAGATGATAGAGTTTTTATTGTTCTTATGTTTAATTGATAATATACTACAGATTATAGAAAAATATAATTTTTATTTCTCTAACGAATATAATGAACTTGTAGACCTTTTTTGGAAACCCCTTTATTTGAGATGTGCTATTTGATTGGCCACATTTTTGGAACATTTTGCCGATCTCCTTATATAATCTTCAGTATTTTGGGACACCTCTTTGATCATCTTCAATTCTCATTTAACGTCCTCTACCTATCTTTCCTTCATTTCTCCTATGGAAAGAGAATTCTCTTTCCAATGTCTCTTCACCGGTCTAAACTCTTCGTACAAAAGCTATGTAATTATTTTGGTACCAATCTAAAGCGTTCAAATCAAATCGGACCAAAAATATATAATATGTACTTTCTTTTTCTGCGCACTGTAACAAATAACTTGCTACTACATAAACCAAATGAGGAATTCTTTAGGATATTTTGACAGCTTTTCGGTCCTAAACTTTTCTTAACATAAACTCGAACAGAGCATCATATAAATTTTGACCAGAAAGCTGTAAATAATCTGTCAGTATATATGTTTCGTCGTACATTTCACAACATGAGAATTTTTGTATAAAATTTGTTTTTAATTTCTGTGCCCTATTCTTGGTTTCTAAATTTTTTTGCAGCACTCCAGTATTGAACATTTTGGACTTTTCATGTTTTTAACTACTCATTAGCATTAACTTTTCATACCAAATAGTCTGAGTACTGAGCTTACAGGAATGCTTTTTACCATATGTGTGGAATTCTTTTCAATTTTCTTGGCTTTCAAAATATCATGTGAACCTTTTATCACTCCTAACCATGTTTCTTATCAATGGTCGAATTTTCCTGATACTATTTAATAACATTGGAAACAGTTTGCCAGCAGACATTGAATTCTTTGGCCAATTATTTGTAAGACCAATTTATTGTCACTCATTCTGATCAAATTCACAGTGGATTCAAACTCAAATTTATTGATAATAAATCTGTATCTCCAAAACTATAGCTCGGATTAAATTGAAATGTATGGAAGAGTTACAAAGGAGGACTTAGAAAAATCGTATTGTAGTCAACCTGTTACAACACAAGATAATATACAGGGTGTCAAATTTGCCTACCTCGAGTATGTAAAAGTTTTAAATAAAGTTCGATGTTAAAGATTTTTATATTTCTGTAATGTGTTTGGCAAGATAAAAAAGGTAATTTATCTAACTATAAGAGATAAATTATTTATATATAGATTTTTTGCCTCGAATTTCCTTTTCGGGAATAAAACCTGAGATATAAAAGGTTAACATTAAAAAAAAAATGCTGTATTATTTTTACATATTTCGAAATAATATGCTGAAGGAATTTTTGTATTATCTCAATACACTCTGAAAATATTGCATCTGAAAAAAACTTATGAAGCAAATCGTGTGTTAAGATTTTTTCGATCGCATATAAATATAAAAAAACTATTGTTTTTTGTATGTTTGTAACACCAAAATATATTGATGTAAAACTCACCTTCATGTATACAAGTTGGTTTATAACCACTTTCAAAATCGATTCAGTGACGTCTGTCTATATAAATCTTATTACTGAACTATAGGTCGAAAATTTTAAAGTGGTTCATTCAACTTAAGCACAGGGACGAGCTCATTGAAAATTCTGTTAATATGTATGATTAATCTGAATCACGTCGTTTTTTTTCATCACTAGATGATAAAATCATATTGTCATCATATGGTAAAGTATCATTTTCATCACTAGAATTTATCTCGAGAGATCAAAGAAGTTTTAGGAGTTTCAATTGTTTCTTTTCTTGCAAAATAGTTTGTCATCAAACTTTGAGATTTTAAATTTTTATGTTGCTTTTGCAACTTTTTATATCCGACAGTTCGCAAACATGAATTAATTTGAAAATGGTAAAAAGCTAAAAAACATCTAAAATTTCAAAATCTGTTAAAATTCTAAAAAATCGAGGCCTGAGTGTATTTCGGTACTTATACAGTTGTCAGTAACAAAAGACTTACTTGTATTGTCACAACAGTATAAATAGTGTCTGCCTTTGGATCCTAAAAGTATCTTTAACATTTCCTTGGGCGTTAGCATCATATTGATCTTGATAAGAAGCTGCAAAAATTCTTCCAACATATATGTTTCGTCTTCCATTCTAAAATAATTTTGGTGAAATGACAATCGCTTAGTTTCCATCACATAAGCGTAAAATTCAGTTTGTTATAAAATAATCAAGAATTGCAATTCTTTGTAATTATTGTTTTAAGAAACGTAGCGGTTTTCTAATGAATTTTTAATCCCTTAATACATATCCTCATAACAAATTTTAAACAAATATTTGTCTACTTCCTTTTGAAGGGATACATTCAATATTTTATTTAATTTTTTTTTTTAATTTTCTATACTTGTTGAAAGCTTATCATGAATTTTATGGGCCTGCATATTATTATTATTATACATTTAATGAATTACTGTTTTCCAAAAAACATTTCCTTTTTTATACATTCATGGTATTTGTTCGTTTACACATTCATACATACATTTATTTATTTTATACCGGAAACATTATCTTAACATGGCACACATGTGTCAAAGTGTTCAATGAATGAATGTGTAAAAAATTACACCAGGGACAGACATTTTAGAGCATTCGACGTTGTTATCAATAAATATGTAAAAAATTGCGACGACAAACGCTTTAAGATCCTAATAAACTAGAGTGCTTTGAATGGAAATTACCCAATATATAAAAAAAAATGAAAAAAGTAAAAGAATAAGATGATGATGCTACTGCATGTATGTACATAATATATGTATGTGTATGTATGTAGCCACACTTTTACACACAATTTATGTAAAGTATAGAGTAAAAGTGAACATTATTGTTTTTTTTCTTGTCTTTTCCTTTTTTTTTTTAATAAATAACAATATTATTAGAAATATAGTTAAAATGTGTGTTGATATGACTTAAAATACTTACAGTATTGTTGAAATAAATAGTAATGTAAATTTTTAATTATTAACAACTATGTTTATTTAAGAATATTCATGAATACTTCTACGAATATGCCTAAACTTTTTATTCATTACTCCTGGCACAAATATTTTCAAGTGTATTTAATATCCTAAGAGTGTATTCTCTTTTAAAGCTTTCCGAGTTTCCCAGAAGACGTAGAACTTACTAATAAAACTATTCGTCCTAACCCCTTTTCTGGTAAGCACCAAGTATAATTGGAAATAAAAATAAACTACTTATTTTTCTCTCGATAATTACTTACTTTTGTTCGAATTGTCCACAAATTCATGTAGTTATTTTTAGTTCCTATGTGTACTCAAATGTATGTATATAAAGGAATTATAAATAAAAAGGGAGAAAAGGATATAGTCGGTCAATCCCGACAATATGATACCCTACACCATTGTGTACATTATAATTAGGGCAGGAGTCTTTTCTTAGACTTCCACCCAATGTGGACTGATATTCATATTAAGTGTAAAATAAAACACATTTATATGAATTTATTCACTTTTGGGTGATTCCCGATAGATGGTCTTATATGGGAGCTATGGTAAATTACGGATCGATCTTTGTAAAATTTTATAGTATCA
>MINK01172682.1:15306-26434 GCA_001735545.1 Phormia regina
TTTCTGAAAAGGGGTTTATACGAGAGCTATGGTCAATTATGAACCGATCTTTCTGAAAACAGCACACAGATTTAAGCTTATATAAAACTTATATGCCAAATTACAAATTAAACTATTGCTGTATTTAAGGTACTTATGATCGTTAAACGCTTTTCCGGGAGGACATTTGTATGGGGGCTAGGTGAAATTTCAGTAGGCATCGTCCCTGAACTATTAAATGCCAGTGTGCCAAATTTCATTAATTTTTGTTCAAAAGTACGACCTGTAGTTTGATTACAAGGATTACATTGACGGACAGACGGACGGACATCTTTAAATCGACTCATAAAGTGATTCTAAGCCAATTGGTATAAATTAAGGTGGGTCTTAGACAAATATTTTTTGGTGTTGCAAACATCAGCACAAACGCATAATATCCTCCCCACCTATGGTGGTGTAGGGTATAAAAACGAAATAATTTAGCTTTCAATTTCTAATCGCTAACGTCTTACTCAGTACACCATCTCTTTTAGCAAAAAAAAATATTTTTAGAAATTTTGTTAAAGAAAAGTAATATCATCAAAATGGAGCAAATTTGTAATCCTGCGCTCTAGCCAACTGATCCATGTGATTGTAACTTAACCACGGGAAGGGAAAAGGGGAAATACCCACCCCCTCCCAAAATGAAAGTGCTTAATGTAAAAGTTGCATTAAGGAAATTGTAAAGAAAATCATTAGATTTTCCTCCCCCAAAAGCTTGTGCTTATTTATATAATCTAGAGAATGGAAATAATAATGACGTCTCATTACCAGTAAAGTACTTCAATAAGTAGTTTCGATTACTGGGAATATCCAGATTTTGGTGTTGGGAATATCCAGATTTTGGTGTATACAATATTTTTTATATAATCAGATTTTTAGAAATTTTAAGAAGTTTATTAATTTAGCACTTAAATTATTAACCCCACGAAATCCTAACAGCTTTCCGTCCTTAAATTCGATTATGGAAAAGTGAAGTAAACATATCATATATTATGGAGAAAATACTAAAAGTATAAAAAGGTATCTATAGCGCGAATGATGGGTTTTCAAAAATGCAGTTCTGAAAAATATTTTAATTTTATTTACAACTTTTCATCCATGTGCAAAATTTAATGCAGATCACTCTATAATTGACCATAACTTCCACATATTTCGGGAATCACCAAAAAGTGCATACATGTGAATCTTAGTATCGAAGTAATATTCTTTAATAGTATTTTTTATTTTCCGCTTAATACAAGTGTAGGTCCATAATTGGCTCTTTCCCGAATTTTGGTATATAAGGTATCATATGGTTGGGCTAGACCAGCTATGACTTTAATGCGATCTTATAAAATATTAGGCAAAAACGTGCAGTATCTAAAATTAGCATTTTTTTTAATTAAATAGTTAAATATTTCAAGATAATGGCTAAATATTTGCTACGTAAGTTTCTACCTAAATTGCTGGGATTAGGTCTTGCCACGCCTTCTTTTAGAAAATGCGTTATTTTAATTAAATTTACAAAAATATATAGGAAATTCATATAAATAAAGTAAGTTTTTTAAGTGTGGGAGTCGCAGGGATTCTACCATCCCTCCCCCTCTTCATTTTTAGTGGGAATGTTTATGATCTTACCTACGGAATATACAATTTCAGACCAATATTTCTAAAACTGTCAAATGTAACACTTTGTATTCGCGGGCTTATACGTTCGTATAATTGTTTGTAGATTCATACAACAAAAACATACTTTACAGAATTATACTTAACATTAATATCAGTACACAATTGACGATATATCCTTTATGGAAGCCCTCACCGAATCGACTATATCATTTCTACTTGTTTGATATTATAGATGCATGTTTCTATTTCTTTTCCATAACTGTATATCTATCTACATTACGTATAAAGTTGTTGCGCTGTATGTGTAAATATTATAGTCCTTATAAAGTCATACTCTTAAAAATATTGATATTAGTATTTTGAACTTTACATACACACACATATTGATGACAACTTACAATTTATGAAAAGTATTAATACATGAATATTATAGCATGAGTACAAATAAGTATTTTAACAAGGACTTATTCTTACATACAAACATTAGAAAGTGTGTCCTTTACGCACACATATTAAAATATAAATACCATAAATTATTGAAAATTATGTAGAATACGTGTTATATATACATATTTAAATAAATATATCAAAATATATACATATGCATGTATATATATATTTATGCAAATATATTTGTATTGAAAATTGTTGTTGTGCATACAAAAAGTTTTATTAAACTGTTAAAGTTTGATGTTTTTGTTTTTTGTTTTAAACTATTTAAGTAGCAAGAGGGAAAAAAAGAGAAAGAAATCAATTATACTAAAACATTAGAAAATTTCTAACAAAATAATGCCTAAATAGAAATGTCATTTCAATGCTTAAAAACTTTTATTCTTCTTGCCAACTAGTAAAGTGTCAGAAATGCCGCAAAACATCTGTGCATAGAAGTTTTATTCCTTCAACCAATAATAAAATAAAATGATAAAAATCAAAAAAGAAACTTTATCATAGAAATGTTAAATAGATTAAGAGGCGTAGTAGTGTAAAATTAGATAATTATTAAAGGATCACACTATAAAATGTAGTTTTCAAAAATTATAAATTTAAATGATTTCAATATTATCCATATTTCACAAAATGAATGTATTTAAAGCTTGTAAAAAACAAATTTCCAAATTCTACAAACCTGTTTATAAATTTAGTTAAAAACTTTTAAAAGAACTAAGCATTTCAATATGACAATAAAAATTGTAGTTTCTTAAACTTGCATATATGCAGGCATTTTACAATGGTTAACTAACTAACTAAATACCTAACCTCCTAACTTCCCCATCATGGTTTTTCTTGTCTTACCCTCTACCAATCAACTTTAGTAAACGTCATTGCATTACATTTCATTACATAATAGATGAATAAAGTACGGTTTCTCTTTAATCAGCCCAAGGAAATAATTCACAAGAGCAAGAACATTTTGTAAACCAAATTGGCAACCCGTCGTGGTGGCTGATGGTAATGGTGGTCTACTTCAGTTGTCATAAAATTTGAATGAATACATTTAAAAATTGTAAAATATAAAAATAAAAAATTAAAAACGCCACAGGACATTTGGGGAGGCGAAGACTTTAATTATTATTTCGTTCTAAATAAAAACAGAACATTAATTTTAAAGCGAAATTAGTAAAAAAAAATAATAATAATAAGAAAAATAAAATAAAAACTGCTTCCCTATAAGTCTTTATCATTACAATTAGTGTCAACTTACTTCACAAACTCCTTGTAAAAGTCCTAAGCACTTGTGGGTAATATGGATTCATTTTAATATGTATGTAAACGTATATTATATGTATATATGTATGTTTTTAACTTTTGTGGAGGTGTTTATGTGATATCACTTGGAGCCCCAAAGGCATTTTTTTTGTTATTGAGTTTTTTTTTATACAATCATTCCTCAAATATTATGAATCGTATTTGTTATATAATTATTTTAATAAAGGAAAAAATAAGCAATTTTAGCAAACGACGAACGTTATCGTCGATATCACTAACATTCGTTATACGCCCTCATTTATTTCAGTAACCTAGACCGAGTGTACCCACAACATTTCATCTTTTATGAAAAAATATTGAAAATTTAAGTGGTAAATTTTAGAGACTATCAAACGTAAAATATCATCGATACGAAAAACTATAAAAAACAATCGCAAACGTCATATTTAGCTTGGCCGAATCTATATATCCACCTAAAATTTCCCAAATATAACGTTGTATGGGAAGTTGGCGGACCACTACCATTTATGTTTCCGATTTTACATTGATCACGCCCATTTTTCAACATTTTAAGTTTATATTGACCCTCGAATTTCCGTACAATATTTCGTTATCATAAATTAAGATATATCAACAAAAACCTATGAAATGAAGCTACAACGGAACCCAATATTTCTAGTATTTCATTTTACCTGTGACGTAGGCGATAAAGTTGGCATGTCACGCCCACTTTTTGTTTCCTGCAGAAAACAATTTAACAAAGCTACAATGAACTGCTTGTGTTTCTAGTATTTCGACCATAAGGGAGGTGGACGAAAAGGGAAGGACGCCTATGTTTTGTTTTTGAGTGTACATTTATCATTTATTTACATTTATTTGTAAAAAATTTCGTTGACATTTCACCTTATATGAGAGATATGCAATAAAGTATTTTATCGACCCTCGAACTCGAGTTTACATTGGTTCTTGAACTATGTGTACACAATTTCTTTGATGTTTCACCTTGTATGGGAGGTTGGCGAACCACGTTTTATTTTCAAGTTTATATCGACCCTCCAATTATCCGTACAAAATTTCGTTATCGAACATGTGTTTGTTTAAAAGATATCAGCAGAAAACTGATTAATGAGTACAAGGTGCTTCTACTATTTTGCTCATAACTTTTTTATTTATTAACTGATTTTGTAAATTTTAAAAAAGCCAATCCTACTTTCAACAGACGGACAGACGGACAGACTTACCGACGAACGGACATGTCTAGATCGACTCAGAATCGAACCACGACCCAGAAAATATATACTTTATGGGGTCTTAAACGATTATTGGACATTTTAATTAAAAAAATAGTTACTAAAAATAGTTTAAAAAGTAAATATTTTTCTTCAAATTTCAAAAGTCCTCTTGAACCAGTCCTATGGCCTGTCCCAAGTTGCTATTCCAAAAAAGTAAACAAGTTCCCTCATAACTTGTCAAACATTGAAAGGGGCAGAATCAAACATTTTTGGTAATTAGTTTGTAACTTGCAATCGGCCGGTCGGATTTATATATTTACATTGAATTTTCACACAAATATACTAGAGAAGATTATTATTTTATTATTATTATTATTTTTGCCTACATTTCTGCAGCTAAGTATTGCGTTCAAAATAAGAACTAGTAATTTTTTTCTTATACGCTTTCAAAGAAGAGTGTAATTTAAAAAAAAAATATTTTTTGAATGCAAAATAAATCATATATATTTTATTTTTTAAAAAGTATATAAAAATAATCTTATCATAAAAGGGATATCTGTCCCTGTCTGTATTTTCCTCACCTCTGAGTGGTGGAAAATATGTATTTGTTCTGTACACTACAATATACGGTGTCAGCATTATCAATTTGTGATCAACTGTGTAACAAACAAAAAATATTTTCAGACTGCCACTTTCAACTGCAGAATCGCTCAGACGAAATATATTCTTTCGTCAGCCAGGAAGTTAATGAAATTTGAAACGAATAATAATTTTGGTCCGTATTTACCATGGTGTTGTAGTGATGAAAAAGATTTGCAGAAGTTCCACGGTTGTCATTGGTGGATGTTCTTATTGAATTCAAAAGTTAAAATTATGTTCCACTTTTAAGATGTTGAAAATGTAATTTCTTGGTAGCTCTTGATCAGTTTTTTTTTGCAGAAAAAAATTTGTCAAATTTTATTACAATCGGACCATAAATGACTTACTCGGAAGTATAAAGCAAACATAAATCGCATTATAATAGACCTAGCCCCCATACAAATGTCTCCCGGAAATAGGATTTTAACAAAGATAGACAATTTTAATGAAATTCGGTGAAAAGGAGTTCTATATAATTGTTAATATTTGTTACAACTTTTATGAAGACCGGTCCACAATTAAGCATAGCACCAATATAACCACTTCAAAAAATCACTTTAACGCTCATAAATCCCATACGACTGTATCAAGTTGATAAGTTTTATGTAACCAGAAACAACATTATTTAATATAACGGGAACCGGTGTGTAATTTACCACAGCTCCTATATATTTCAGAAATCGCTTAAAGTCCATAAAATCATCTAGATATTAGTATCAACGCATGATAGATTTGTATATTTATACATTTGATGTATGCTCAATGGTGTAGGGTATCATATAGTCGTTCTAGACCGACTATATATTTTTTTTGTATATATACGTATACTTACCTTCACATGTGTGTAAATTGAAGAGTAAGTATTTATATGTATTTGTATTGTATTTAATAGGTGGTTTGATGGTTTTGGTTGCTTTGGTGCTTATTAGCGACCTCTACAATTTTCTAACATTTTTCCAGCAATTTACTTGTCTCTCGGGGTGTGCTACTAATGAGCACTTTTACCTCTGCTTTAGCTTCTATTTCACTCATTCATGTCGTTCTTTTAACATTTTTTTTTTCAGGATTTTTTGTTGTTTTTTCCACTTATTCTTGTTGTTATTTGTTTTGTATGGGCACTTTTATAGACAGGTTGTTTGTGGTTTTCTAGTACTTTAACACGTTTTTTAACAGTTTTATTTTCGATTTAAATTGTTCTTCTTAACAAAAGAATTGCGCAATTTTTCGTATTTAAAGATTTGATTGTTTAAAGCTTTTTTTAAATCTAAAGACATTTTCAAAGGAAATATGTAGTATGTACTAGAAATAATAAGGGTCACTTTTCTCAATGTACTTGTTCATTTATAAAAGCTTTCATTTCTTAAGATAAGAGTTTTTTTGCGAAAATTAATAGTTGTAGTAGTTAACCTTGCTTTACCAAAACTATTTACAAATTGCCAATTATTTAGTTCTATTTTTTTCTTCTTTCAGCAGAAATATTATTTCTGCTTATAGCTTTATTTTGATGTCAGATTATTTAAATTCTAAGGGATATTGATATTTAATTTGTAGAGCTACTAAATAAAAACCTTTAATTTATTATCGTTATGTAAACTAATGACATCAAAAGTAGGCGAGAAAGTAAAGTATAACAAAGAACATGGGAGGAAGGTAAGTATTTAATATAGCATTAGCTGTTATATTTGTTATAGAATCATGATATTTTAATATAATAAGTCACATATCAGTACAAACAAACACATGTATTTGTGTATTTATGTAAGCTTATAAATATGTAAATAATTATTACATTGTTTATGTAAATAATTTAATTAATGACGACTGAATATGTATTAATTGGTGCCTGTAAACAATATGATATCCTGATATTTATCGGCTATATGTTTGTTATTATTATTTAATGATAAATATAAACAAAGAAATATTTAGGCTGATCACATTATGATATAAATAGTAATAAACAGGGAAATTACAATGTGCTCTATTTATTATATTCATTAAAAAGAGATAGAAAACGAGAAAATATGCACTTAGGTGGCACAAAGATTTTGTATAATTTTTTTTATCAAAATTATCATATTGATCCCTGACAAACGAAATATCGTAACCGAAAAACTTTTCGATATTCGTATTTAGATGAAAATCTTCAATTTATACGTTTTCATTATTTCGTTTGAAATTAAGTATTCAATTTTTTCTTTCCTTTACAAAGAAATTTGAATCTGAAAATGGCAAGAAACCTCTGATGGAATGTATCGATTGAAATCAATTCACCACAACAAATCTTAAGGATGTTTGTGATGAAAAGATTTTTAAATATGAACAAGTGAGAATGTTATATTCGGCTCGGCCGAATCTATTATACCCACCATCAAGTTTTCAAATTTTACATTATATGGAAGGTGGGCCCTAAAGTGTGCGGACCAAGCCTATTTTTGGTTTCCAAGTTTATATCGACCTTCAAACTATACGTAAAAAATTTCGTTATCGTACATATTTTTATTTGATAGATATCGACAGAAAACTATAAAATATAATGGGAGGAATCCCCGCCATATGGGCAAAATAAAAGGAACAACGGAAATTCGAAAACCTATAATTGGCGTGATCCGCCCACTTTACCACCCACTTCCCATATAGAAATTTTGAACGGAAAGTTCATTATAATCTCAGAAACCAAAAATGGGCGTGGCCTGCCCACTTTACCGCCACCTCCCGTATAGCGAAAACACTACAAACACAAGGTGTTTTTTGAAGCTTCATTTCATAGTTTTCTGTTGATCTCTTAAACAAAAGCATTTACGATAACTAAATTTTGTGGTAGATAGTTCGTGGGTCAATTTAAAATTCGTAGCCAAAAACGGACGTGGGCCGCCTACTTTACTATCCACTTTCTATTTAATGCTAAATGTGAATGAAATATTAGTTCTTAAGCACTAGTTCTATAAAACATTATTTAAAACGAATTTTAAATCACAAATAAATTCTACTCCATAGGTGTCAGAATTGCTTGTGATACCTCTAATTCTGAGGATCTTATAAAAGAATCAAAAGATAACTAATGATTTTAGAACATGTTCTAAAATTGTTCTTGGCTGGTATAGTTTTCATTTTTTGTCTTGTTGTCATGTGGACCTTTTATCTTCCCGAATCATGTTTCATATTAATGGTTGAATTCTCCTGATACTATTTAATAGCAATGGAAACAGATTGACAGCCGAAAATTAGGTTTTGGAAAATTTTTTTGTGGAACCAATTTGGATTTTTTGACAGTTTTTAATAACAACATTTTCGTCACTCATTTTGAACAAACTCACAACAAATCAATATGGCTGCCATTAAAAATAATAACTGACATATTTTTCAGAGATAACTAGATCAAAAAAAAAAATAATAATAATAAATATTGCTTTGGAAAAGAGTTGAGGCAAAAAGTGTGTTAGGATTCGATCGCACTCCTTATATTAGTTTTAACCAATTTGAAAAGTGAGGTTATGAGATGAAATAGTTAATTATTCTAACTTTTATTTGAATAAAAACTATAGACAATTGCCCTAAATAAAGTATCAATAGTTATTCCATTGTGAAAACCTACTTATTTTATAGAGTTTCAAAAATGACAAAAAAAAACTCTAGACCACATTTTATAAAGAATAATTTTACGCACAAAATTTTAAAAATTCTTATCAAAAATTTTACATATACGTAATATAAAATATTTTCAATATATATTAAGACTATTTTACTTTTTAAGTTACTATAACTATCGATTTCCGAAAGTGATATAAAAAATTTCAATAAATTTTGAAATAGTGTTTCTTAGATTACCAAACATATTAAATTTCAGAAATCATTTGAACTAGTATTTAGGCATCTTAAACATACCAAGTGTTAAAGTAATTTAGCAAAATTACATAACCACAAAATTCATTAGTTTAATGCTTCATATAAACATAATAAATAATTTTATTGTCTACATACTAAATTACTTCTATTCTTTATAGATATACAGGCAGTTTATACTGTAACAATTCATTTACCTTATTTAATTTTATAGAAATGGTATAAATATATAAAAGAAAAGATATTATCGAACACAAATTCGTTACACACAATACGTATCGTATAAGTAATATTTAATTTAAGTGATGATCAACACTAAAGTATGTAAGTATAGCAAACAACATCATCTATTACGTAATGCTATGTAATTTTCTTGTCATATTTGTTAGAAAATTGCTATTGTTATTTTGAAATACAATACTAGTACTTAGGAAAAATACCCATAACAATTTAGGTAATACTGGTATATAGTAAATACATATATACATATGTATATATACATACATATTTTATGTATTGTATATTAGACTAGTTTCAATTATACAGAACTAAAAAATGTATAAATTACTATTGCTATGAATCCACTTTTTGCGTCTTAGCCTGCTTTATGACTATTTCACTATGGTATCGAGCGGTTCCAACCGTTTTTTTTCAAGTACAACGTCGTCGGTTTTACCAATGTTGATTTATTTAACCATCTGTATTCTACAAAATTTTAAACAAAATACGCAATAAATTAATAAAAAATTTGGCTACACTTGTTGCTTATAGTCAGAACGAAGACCTACAATAATCTCCCGGAAAGGTTTAAATCCATAAATCCCTTAAAATGTACAAGAATCTTTTTCCATAAAATTATTCTGTGTACCGAATTTCATAAAGATCGGAACATAATTCATCACAAATATAATAGTCCAACAATTCCACAGGGTAAGCAAATAGACCCTCTCCCCGATTTTTGAGTGCAGTACTATGTATTAGGTAGTTCAGGGTGGTCTCGACCTATATTTTCTCGTTCTGTATTGGTTTAATAGTTATTTTTGTCAAAAATAAATTGGTTAAAATTAAATTTATTAACTTGAAATTATAAATTTAATTGATTTATTCTTTAATAAATGTAGTCTTTGATAAAATATTAACTTCTGCAAAAAAGCGATTAACCGTTTTTGTCTGAAATTTAAAAAAAAAATCAATCGTTTTTTTTTTTTTTCAAAATACCAACTATATCAAACCTATTGAAACCGGTTTCTTCAAAAAGTACGATATAAATCGTTACTCAACCTTACATCACATAATGTCTCTTAATGTCGTTCAAAGCAAAAACAATTGGAAAAAATGGTATATGAATAGCGATCTATTATTTTTACCCCAATACATCGGATAAAAGATCCTAATCTCTCCTACCATTGTTAATACTAATGGTGAAGAGTATTATTTTACTCAAATGATTACAATGATGCATTTAAGTTTTACATTCGTATCTTAATTTTAAAAATATTTATTTACTTAAATATCAAAAATATTAAATTTGACTATATATAATTTTCATAGGTTCAATCAGACTAATAGGTATGTCGTGAAATATCTTTTGGGGGAAATGAATAAATGTCTGTTTTTTACTAAAAACTACATCATAACAGTTTTGAGATGAATCTGTGAATCCCTACTATTATATGATAAAATACTTTTTAAAATATTGCAAACTAATACATGCCTCACTGCAGCTTTGAAATGTGACTGCTTGTATTTACTTTAAATAATATAAATACATAGGTAAATATACAAAAAACAAAGATACTCCAACAGAAATACAATTTATATATATACAATGAACAAAAATAAATATACAATATATATCACCGCATTATAGATACTTATTTATGAAATGACATTGCCCCGGCAGGGTTTTGTTTTGGCTTCAAATAAGAAATATGTTATTTTTATGCATATATTTTTTTTTCTGTGAGTTGCAAATGTTAATTTTTTGTTATTTTTGATGCTTGTATGGCAAAATGTATTAAATGTGCACCAAACTTTGTATCTTGTGTGAGAATTGGCAAACATGATATCGAAAGTAC
>MINK01172682.1:26749-38206 GCA_001735545.1 Phormia regina
ATACAAATTTAGTTAATAATTTAATTAGGAAAAATATTGAAATATTTTTTTCTGTGTAGACATAAACAATACAACAATAGTGTATCAGGTAATATGAATACATTGTACAATGTTTAAATGTGTGTATTTATCTGTATTAAATTGTTGCATAATTAGCAGTATAATTAATATTGACTATCCTTTAAATCCTTGACATAATTTATTTTGTGTGTGAGAATGTTTGGGAGTGTGTGTTTGTGTGTTTTATTCTTGTATTCATATTAAATTTTACTAAATTCTTTAAACATTTGAAAATATAGGTTATATTTTAATAAATTAAATTTGTTTAAAAGAAAGAAATATTTATAATATTTTATTTATTTTATTAATTGTAATAATCAGAAATTAATTAATAACAGGTCAATTTTTTTTAAGTTTAGATCTAAGCGAAAATGTCCTGATATTAAAAATTAAATAAATTTAAAATTTGTAAATTTCCTATTGCAACAAATTCTTTAGGGAATATTTACGTACATATGTATGTACAAAGTTATTATCCTTTCAAGATAAATTTGTTTGTACTACGCTAGAAACTATTTAATATTTTCTTACACAAAGCCGAGAACAATAACTTAACTATATAAACATTTTCCTTTTATTCTACTAATATTATTTTAATTTTTCCATCAGTTTTACTTAGTCGGATGTGGATTGACATCAGTACACAAATTCTACATTTTATACGCGAGAAAAAAATAATAAATTTCATTTAATTCAACCGCTATAAACGTAAGCAATACAGGTAAAAATACAAGATAAATGAGAAACATGAACGACATTGAAAAGGAAATTATTTTTATTTCTGCTCGAAGGATAATACAAAGCAAATTAATGCATGACAATGCGCGCACACACAAAATAAAGTGAGAAAAATAATAAAAACAGTAAGATAAGGTTGATCAAGTCCGATCATATTATAACCTACAATATTTTATTTAAAATGATTTTCGAGATAAGTCAATCATAGACAAACTCTTCAGAAAGTGATTGATAAGAGTATAAATTATATAAAATTAATTATGAACACTAATGTATAGTATTAGAAATAAGTTACCCAGTCGGAAATATAAGGGTATAAGATAAATTATTAAATGCCTTATTTAGGATCTACAAGGTCTGTCACACGCATTATAACACCATTCCTTTTTTATACGACGTATCATTGGATTCAAGGTCTTCCCTTTTCCCTTTCAAAAAGAAACGAAATGACAAGGACTCTTAAATAAATAAATATTCTCTTTTATATTTTGAATGCTATTAAAAAGAGTTCTTAAAGAATACCACGACAAGGAAGTCGTGGCATTCTTTAAGAAATTTCTACTGAAGGCACAAAGGAATGTGTTTAAAATTTGTTAGAAGGCATTTAAAAAGGTCTGTTGAGAGGAAGCACTAACATATTTTCCTGCTGGGTACCCAGTCGGAAATAGAAGGGCTAAAGATACATTCTAAAATGCATTATTTAGAATCTACAAGGCCTGCCACTCGCATTGCAACACTATTTCTTTTTTACACGGCGTGTCATTGGAGGCAAGACCTTCCCTTCTCCCTTCCAAAAAGAAGCGAAAAGGTAAGGACTCTTAAATAAATAATGCTTATGAATGCTATTAAAAAAAGAGTATGAAATATATTCAAAAAAGACTTGCGGACTTCCTTCTTTATCGACACTTTAAATAAGACTAAATCAGTCTGAGCATTGTAAGTCTCGTAATTTCATTTTTTTTTTTTTCTGTTTGTAATGAGAAAGTTAGTCAGTGAGTGACATCTTCTGTTTTGCATCTAATGAAATGGAAGCAAGAATTAGTACGGGATTTTTTTTTAAGGAAGTCCAGGTATTCTTTAAGGAATTTTTACAGAAGGCACAAAGGAATGTGTTCGGAGGCAGTTAAAAAGGCCTGTTGGGTGGAAGCACTAACATATTTTCCTGCTGGGTAGTAACCGTTACAAACATAATCACAATGACATAGAATGAGTGCAGATGTAGGGTTACAAAAACCAAGAATAAGTAAAAATATACGAAACTGAAACAATAGAAATTAATGTTGATGTAAATGAACGTATTTTAAATGAATAATAATAAAATTACGTGATGACTTTGTATTTTTTTGTTGAAATGTTGAAAATAAAACATTTTCTTATTTTGAGTAAATAGTTTACTTTTTTATATAATGCATTTAAGTTAATATTGTGAAGTTTTATCAATATTTGCAACTTAAATCGAGAATTTTTAAAAGGTGTCCAAAAGTTTAGAATAATAACGAGAAAGACAATATTTTTATATTTTAAGCAGTTTTTGATTGTTTAAACTGCATTTCGGGGGAATATTTTTATGGGGACTAAGTGAAATAAGAGATGTCAATATTCCCTTCGTCCATGTAACATAAAAGTCCAAAGCACCAAATTTCATTGAACTATTCATTCAAAATTGAGACCTGTACTTTGTGCACAAAGTTTACTTGGACAGCCAGCATAGTTAGAGGACATAGTTAGATCGATTTAAAATATAGTTCTGGGTCGATTCGTATAGTTTAAGATGGGTGTTGGACAATTTACAAACATCAGTATAAACGCATAACACCAAAACCACCTATTCTGTACTTGTTTACCTGCTAATAACTTCAAAAGTATACAAGATAGTATTAGTTTAATATTGAAAGCAAATATACCCAGCAAAAACTTTGCTTGCCATGTAATGAGTTAAGAAGCTAATATATTGGATCTTCACTACATACACATTAGATGAATAACTCATTACAATATATTATTACTGGTAGGCATTTCAGAAAGTCATTTATAATAACTAATTACTTTGAAGCTATCCAATAACTTATTAATTTCAAAGTATTGCAGAAGTCATAATCATCCAAGTGAATAGTAACTACTTACATTATCGGTTATAAATAAGTACTGAAAGATGGAAAAATAAACAGATGATATATTCTTTAAATTTATTTATTGAAAACATTTATTAAAATTGAAAACTATAATTTAAAACTGACTTGTAGAAATTAAATTTTCGTTCGACATAACGAAACAAATAATTAATGTATTTTTATGTACATATCAGGTTAAAAGTAAGTGCTTACTAATCTACTTTCATGTAGTGCCAGTACTTTTGTTATCATTGAAAAGTAACTGCATCCGTAACTACATGTCATTACCAAGTATTTGGTGGGTATTTCCTTAATAACAATATTTATAGAATTTCCTTATATTAAAAGTTCAATGATAAAAGTTAGACATATTAAAATCATATTCATTATATCTTAAAAAACTCTAAGGTCAAAATTTGTCTAATAAATATTAAATCTTTATATCTCCAAAAACGATATTATTAAAATTCTTAAAAAAATTATATAATGTTAACACACCTCTCGTTCATATCAGTGCAAAATTTTATATTGCACGTTCCTTTAGTTTAAAACATAACTAAATAAAAACTAAATTCAAATCGGAGATATCAAATTTAAAAATGTCTTTGATCCGTTTTGATGGGAAATTAATCTTATTGAATAAACTCCTAAGATTGAAAATTGGTACATTTTTTACTTGAAACTAATTTAAAACATCTATTCCTTAAATATCCAAAAAATGACATTCCATGTATTACATAGAAATTATTATCTGAACACCAGTCAGTCTGTTGAAATTAGGATAAATTTTGGGACGTGCAACTTAAATGGACGAAATTAGGAAATAAGCAAAATCGATTTATTTCAAAAGGTTATGGACCAAATGCTATACGTCGCAAATCCCATTTAAACTTTCTAGACGATATCTTATAAAAAATGAAATTTTGTGCAAAAAATTCAAGAATAAAATTTAATCAGGAACAAAATTTTAGTTTATATGATCGAAGGAGATCAACAATTATGATTATAACAAAAAAGTTATGGTACTGAAATTTTGCACTCTATTAGTATTAAGTCTTATAAGTACAGATCTGTAATCATTTTGCTTAATAAGTCATTACCATAAAATATATAAAAGTTTTAAGTCAAACAGGTTAAACATATTTGATAACAGCCCATATGTTTAATTTTACTATATTTTAGTTACTTCAATTATTTTAATATAAAGTAATTAAACAAATAAATAATTAAAGAAATTTAATTAATTAATAAAAGAAAATATGAACACACTATGATTTCTATCAATGGTATGATAATTTTCGATAATAATATAATAAAATCAAATTATCTTAATATATAATATAAAAATGAAATGTTAGTTTGTTTATTTTCATGAAATTTGACGGACAGATAGTACCAATTTCGGAGGTAGTTATAGTCTATTTAAGATCTCGATTGGATGTTACGTTTTATTCAATAAAACCCGTTCAGCTCGTAATACAATTAAAAAAAATTACAAGCGAATCATAATAGAATATATATTTTAAATGAAATATAAAAATGTTCGATAATAATATGATAAATATGATTATCATGATATAGTATTTATGACCATAAAAATTTTTACTGCAACTGTATAATATAATAATGTGTTGATCTTATATTATGTTTTTCTCTGGGTATAGTAGTTAAATGATCGCGAACAAATATGCATTTATATGAAAATCCGTCACGTATGAAAAAGAATCTCTAAATAGTCCAAACGTTATTTTAAAATTTACACTTGTTGAGGCTGACTTTTATATTAAAAATGAATTCAATCTAATAAAAATATAGTGTCATAAACAACAATCAAAAACCTCTTTTACTGAGCTCCGAAGGCATATTAATCCATAAGTTTGGACATTTATTTATCTTGTATAACTTTATGAAACCAGCAATTTTCCAAGAATGATATATTTTAATGTATTTTATTTATACCGGGTTCAAACGAGAAAAATATTTATTTACGATTGGCTTCGTTTATCCTATCGCATCGGTTTCTGGAAGTGCAAAAAAGTAAAGTTTTTTGAAAAACTAAAGTTAATACCTCTGCAAATTCAAAAATTTTCTTACTCGAAAAGTATTGTATGCATCATTATGAGAGTTATAAATGTTTTTATTGTTAATTCATCTTTTAACTAAAACATGTAAAATACGTAAACATACATAGATACATTCAAAGAGAGAAAATATATCTTATGGCATAATAATTCTATAATAATCTGTCAACGACATCTGTTGATGTCATAAAAATAAAAGAGAAAAAACAAATAAACAGAAAAAAAAAAAGAAAATCAAAAGACCTTTTTCCTAAAGATGTTTTTAGCTTTTTACTATCATCACATAATGCTGGTAATGTCAATGATAATGATAATAGTAATAATGATGGTAATTTGTGATATTTCTTTTGGTAGGTGTAGGTGTGTGTATGTTAGACCAATACCACAACCACACATTAATGTATACGTTTTTATAAACATATAATATTTATGTACACGCCTATTTTACCACCCATTTGACAACATATTTAAGACAGACATACTATTTTCTCTTTGTGAATAAACATTTTCAAGTGGGTTTTTAGAGAGTGAAGGGGACTAGTCTGATAATTTGTATGGTTTTTGTAATGATTGAGGCTCTTAAATGTTGAAATGGAAAAAATATTAAATATGAAGTACGACCGTACATTTTAAAGTTAATTGCAATGTTAAAATCATCGATTAAGTTGCTTTCATTCAAATGCTGAAAAGTATAATGTAATTAAATAGATATGTTATTTCTATATTAAAAATGTTTTTAAAATTTAAAATATTGATGTTAAGATTTAAATTTTAAAAATAATTTATTTAAATTCATGAGATGAAATTTTTTCTAGTATTTGGCTCTTAATTATTTATTTGTATTTTCAACGGACATATGTACAGATGTAGCTAAATCTTCTTAAAATGTTATGAGGATTTTAAAAACCTTCGCTGTCCTGCTAGGAGAACATCTTAGTATAGATTAGATGCACTGGGACCCCATCTGATTTTTTGTGATGGCAACGATTTTCGCGATTGAGGAGTATGTTCGGTCCCCCTTCCAAACTTAATATTGCACAGTCCTTTCTATGCTTATTCCAAATTTCATGCAATTCTAGCTAGAAGTTACAGATTTATTTCCAAAAAATTTTGATCTGTACCACTGTTAGATAAAACGGATTAGATTAGGTTGGACAGTTACAGGGTGAATGTGCTGTTATTTTCTTGTTCCATTTGAAAAACCTACAGAATATTGTTTTAGCATTTTCCTATATATATTGGTGATGTCAAAGGCCAAAATGTTTAGTTAAGAGTCCAGTTAGTACTCTTAAATTATTCTATTTAATAACAGTGTCAGAGAAGGCTTTTATGTTGAATATCGATTAGATATCACGCCCAATTTACGCCTACTTTTTTTCTATTTGCTCTATTTTACACGTTACCAGTGAAGTAACGTGTAAAAGTAGGACTTACACTGAAAAACCTTATAACGTATGTGGGACCTTTTTAGACTACTACACCTACACTTTATACCCTCTTTTTAAAACTTGCAAATAGCGGAACCGATTTTAACACAGATATAACTTCAATGTCAAGGGTTTTTATAGGATATGTTCTTGAAAGGATATAACGCACACTTTTTGAAGTTGCAACCGATTTGCTTAAATTTTTAAAAATAAATTTGGACGGATAAGTCCTTGGGAGGAGATAGTACTCATATAAAGGAAATACTAATGTTTATATATCTAAAGGAATATAATAAGAGTCTTAAAAAGTGGTAGGAAAATAGTGAACCCAATATAAAGAAAATTTCTTTTATGATTATAATTATTAAAAATTGTTTTTTTTTTTTTGTGTTTAATTCTCAAATCTAATTTTAAAAAATTTTAATGAGATAAAATTTTTAAATATGCGCATATTTTTATGAAAATCGGTAAAGTGTTTCTTAAATTTCGCAAATATCGGTCATTAATTGATCATATCTTTTTTACAACAATAATTTCTGAATTTAAAGTTACATAAATTTATTTATGAGTTTATTCGCCACATTTAACATTTTAAGAACTATAATTGCTAAATTTCTAGAAAATCTGCTAAAATTGTTCATAGTTCTGACATAAGATTTTAATAATTAAAATTTTTGTAGTTCAAACTGGATACAGGATTTTTTAATATAGTATATTAGTTTGGAAATCATTTGTCGGAAACTGTCAAGGCCATTAAAGGATTATTTGGATTATTTTTACAAAAGATTATGCGTTATAATGTCAAAATTTCATTATTTAACTTGGTATACTTACTAATAGTGTGGTGTAATATATGAGAAATATTTATTGGAAAACTATAAAAAAAAACATTTAAACACTATTTTTATTTTCAGTGCTATAAATTTTATCATGAAATCTTTAGTAGATATAAAAAACGGCTTCGTAACACAAATTTTGTGGTCGTTTCTAAAGATTTTTTAGCATGAAAGATTCTGTCTTTCTATGGAAATATTTCCTTGTACAAATCAAAAAGAAAAGATGAGAGGGGCTAAATTGCCATAAGCAATTCATAAGGATTTGTGTAAAATTATTTTAACAATGTTTGAAGTGTGTTGACTGATGATGTTGTTTTACACACTGATGTTACTTTTGACGGGGAAAAATTAAAATGACGAATGTACAATATAGGGTCTATCTTAATAGATCTATCACCCAGTTTTTTCAGAATTGGACTTTAGGCAAGATACTATAAATGTTATTAAAATTCAACATTAATAAATCAGTAAAAATAAATAAAATGTCCCAGTAAAAAAATGATACTTAGGGAAGTAAATAAGAACTTAATCGTGGGATCCAAAAATAGTACAAAGTCAGATGAGTCTAATCAATGTTCTATTTTTGATACCTATTTAGTGATAAGAAAGTCATGAATGGTGAAGATATGTTTTATTGGCACTTTTATTTGGCACTAGACATTAAGTGTGTAATTCGAGCGCGGATCCAGCTCAAGCTTTTTGAGGAGGAAAATAAAATGATTTTCACAACTATTTCCCTAAATTTTATGATTTAGCTTAAATATTCCTTTTAAAATTTTAATTTTAGGGAGGGAAATTTCCCTTGAATTCACGCGTGGTATAATAATACTTTGGAAGTAAAAATCTATTATATTTATTTTTGCTGGTAATAACTATTTATTAATCAATTTAAAAATTATGTTGACATAAATTTGAATTTAAAATAAATACAATTTATTAAATTATAACAGTGAAAAAATAGATTACGGTTTATCGGTTGTTCGACAGAAATTATTAGGTTTATTCATTATTCGAAAATAGACAGTTTTCATTTCTTCGAACAGTTAATCGACCAAAATTAATCGGATAACCGAATGGCGGTTAATCGATTGGATACCCTACTACTTACGCACTAGATGAATAACTCATTCTTTTAACACGGTTCTGTAATTAGGGACAAACACTTATTATTAGTACTGGTAGGAATTTCAGAAAGTCATTACTTAGATGTCATTAAAAAAACTAATTGCTCAGAACTATTATATTTCTATTGTTATAATATTGGAGAAGTCATTATGAGCAAAATCTGATCTCAATTAATTTATTACATATCAGGTTAAAAGTAAGTAGTTACTAATCTACTTTCATGTAATGCAGAAAGTACGTTGTTAACATTAAAAGGAACTAAACCGGTAACTACATGGCATTAACAAGTTTTTGCTGGGATTAAAAACTTCTTGGCCTAAACAAGATCTTTATAAGTCATAAACGCATTTTGTTAGATATTTTAGTTATAATCGGTTTTTTAGCTTATGACAGGTTTTTTTAAATATAAATCCGCCATTTATGAACCGTTTTTGTTAAATTTCAATAGCAAATTTTCCGAAAGAATTTCCGATCGTTTGGTATATATATTATATATGACATTTATTGGTGGACTTCATAAACGGCATTTCAACAGACAAACGTACGTTTAAACTTGTTTGTTCTACGAAGACAAATGTGGAGATTATAAACGAAATAACAAACTTATAAATAAATTTTACAACTGTGGTGAATTTGTTACCGACTGATGATATTTACCCCTAATATGTTTTTAATTTTAGATATGAACTTTGACCTCTAAATATATATTTCCTTTTAGGATTAACAATTCAAATTTTTAAATTGAGGCGTAAAAATTGTCTCAGAAATATTTTTACCCTGTAGTTAAGGCAGCAACTAAAAGCGGACTCTAAGTAAATATGAATAACCAGGACAAAAAAGATTCCATGCGGATTAGATGCTAAAATACAATTTTAGCTGATGAAAAGGCAGACAAACGACTATGAATGAAATGTAGTGTTATATGGTTATGGCCAACATGATGATATAAATGCAGCAATAACAACAACAAAAGCAAAAAACAATCTTAAGGTTTTTATACACATTCAGCTTTAATAAAAAGACAAATGTTAAGGGGATCCATACATTGAGTAAGAATAAATGAATGAACGTAGTAACGCATTCATTCTTTTAAAGTTTTATTCTTCTTTTACTCCAAAAGGTGAGTTACCAACAAAAATGTTTGTTAAGTGAATCGATGTGTGGGTATGTGCTGTTGTTTTGTTGTACCATTTCATATGAATAGAGATTAAAATTTAATTTTTAATTTAAGAGATTTTTGTTTACGTTGTTTATTTTCAGAGTTTTAACAAAGAAACAAATGAAAATAATAAAAGACGTTTTGTGTTTAGTCATTTCTTTTATTATACGTGAAGTTGATGTTTATTTTTGTGCTTTTTTTTATACGTTTATACACTTTATCATTACAATTTTTATGCTTGGCTTAAACTTTACGATAAAACATTTAAAAATGGGAAATTGAAGAAATGTTTTGTTAAAGAAATGCGTTAAATAAACAATTGTAATGTAATGTTGCGTGTGTTTATTAATGCACATCTAGCAAGTATTTTTATTGAAATAAATTAATTAAAACATTAATTGAAATAATAAATATAAATACATACTTCTTTCAAAGGCAACTAATGAATGAATCGATTCCAAATGCTAGACTTAAAGCTTCAGGAATATTTCTTTTCATAATTACATATAAAATTTAATTTATATAATTCCTTTAATTTTAATTACTTCTTTAAAAAATAATAAAATGTTTGAAATTTTTAAACTTTTTTATGTTAAACTTTCTTAACAGATAACAGCTTATTTGATTTATTTATATTTAACTAACATTTATATTAATATTAGTAAAATCACAACATTTCTGTCTTAAATTACAAACATTTTAATTTGTTTGTCACCAACATCTTTGTTTCACACATAGATACTAAATTAAACTAATACTACATATGTTGTTGCATTGTCAAAACATACATACAGTATACTATACACATTTATAAGAACTAGTAAATTTTTAACTTTAATTGCACAACATCCATCAAGTGCAAATGTTAAAGACATTTAAGCAACAAAACAATCTTTAACTAAGTAATTTTTTTTTTTTTGTTTCTTCAACAATAGTATAAATCTAAAAACATAAAGCAATCAAATACAAAAGTCTCTTAGGATTGACTTATAAATGCACAAACAAATATGGAAAGATATATGAATTTATATATGGATGTATGTATAAATTGTTTAATACTTGTTCAAAAATAACTGAAAAAACTGCTACATTCATATAAAATGCACTGTGGAAAAAATAAAAAATTGTACTTTCTAGTTGGGGTAATTTGAATTTTGGAAGGAGAGTCTCATATATTCCTTAAGCTAAGCTTCACATCATTACCTTTCACATCATTTGTCAAATAAAAATACCTGTCGAAATCTGTTCTGAGTCCAAAATTATACATTTCTGAAAAATTGTTTTCTTTTTGGCAAAAAGAGCCTTCACACTCTTTTTTTCTAGTGTAAAGAATTATTAAAGATCATAATAATTTTACACTGTTCAAAAGTACATCTTCACAAAAATTATTCTAGAATTAAAAAAATAGTCCCACAATGTTCAAAAAATATATTTTAAGGAAAAAACTTTTTCGACCAAAAGAGTACAATTATGGACTCGTATTAGCTATTAATTTTATGCCCCAATTCTGTAAGTCTGTTTTTGTCATTTCCGACTAAAATACTATTGAGTTTTTATTTTCATATTCTCTATGTCCCTTGCGACTGTTTGGGTTATTGTCTGTGATAATGACAATTTATTGAGTTATATGGCTCAAAATTTGTTATTCTGTAAATCGATATTAGTCGATTAAAATGCCAATGCGGAATGAAATGATCTTTTTAACTTTCTCTAATTGTTGACCTTTTCTAATACTAATACTGAGCTCTCTACTTATATAAAACTTGTTATGTCTATGAATTTTGAAAACTTTATTTATACTAAATGAAAGTAGAGATTTAATACTCTTGTGGTCAGTTATGGATCGATAATTGTAACATTCATATATAAAATGCTTGTGTCTGAAGTGGGACTTTATTAGAGCTAGGTAAACATACACAT
>MINK01172683.1:0-11561 GCA_001735545.1 Phormia regina
TAATTTATCATAAGGAGAATCTTATACAAGAGTGTGCCATTTATATGTCCATAGCTGTACATGCTAGATAATACACAATTAAGCTCTTAGTATTCAACAAAATATTTACTGTGTATATTCTCATTTTCTATCTCGTTCTTATTGTCAGTGTTGTTAGCAGTAAGAATAAATTTTTCATTAATTTTTTATCATATTTTTTTTAAACGAGGCAAATTTTTTGATAAAATTTAATTATTTGAGTTGATATGATAGATTAATTACACCATAATCTAATTTTCTATTTGGAATTACAGTAGTTTTCGTTTATAGTCATCACTGTTATAGTCACATTAGTTATATTGTCAATTTTATTAGATTTAAATGTCTCTATCGATCAATTTCATATAAAAAGATTACTTTATAGTTTAGGGTTGTGAATATAAGCGAAAAGTACTGTACGTGGTAACAGAAAAAAATTAACATTTTCGATATATGCGATTGTGGTGAACATTGAGTTGACGTGCCGGCATCCGGAACGTTGGCATTTTATACAAAAGCACGTACTTTTTTCTGTTTAAGTTTATTATTTTAATATAAAATAGTTAAAATATACATATAGATTATACATAACTACAGAAATTATAATCCTAAATTTCAACATCCGGTCATTTAAAAATATGGCACTTTTGTCAAAAATTTAAGAATAAAAAGTTTATTTTTTTCTTAATAAATGTAACGGATATAAGCTTAAAAAAGGCTTAAAGTAAAGCTTACAAATTATCGTTTTTGAATACAACTTTTAGGAATTTTGTTTAAAAATGGTTGTTAAAGCTTTGTTAATAAACATATTTGTCTTTAATATTAAGCAATAATATTTAAAATCGAAAAGGTAGAAATTTTTAAAAAATACTTCCGAAGATTGCATTCTTGTTGAGAGTGCATCTTTAGTAAGAAAAATATTTTGGATTTATACAAGGTAATTTACAATATTTTTTAAAATGAACTTTATACTGATTTTTAAATCAATAAAATGTGACATATAGTTAAGGAATGATAAGCATTTAAAATTACGTAGTACTAAAAGAGAATAACAAAAAAAAAAAAAAAAAAATTAACCCACCAAAAACTTGGTAACGGTATGTAGTTAGGGAAGCAGTTACATTCCAATGATAACAACATACTTTTTACATTACATGAAAGTAGTTTAGTAATGATATGTAATTAATTAATTGAGATCAGATTTATTTATCAATTTTTCACTTCCTGAGGGCTCTGTTATATTTGTATCATATTTTTGGATTAATTCTTTAGTTATTTGAAAACTTTGGCAGCATTTATTCAATCTTTTCAATCCGCATCTTATTTAGAGGAGTGAATTCATTGTATTTAATATCATTCTATTTCTTATTTTATTTTTTAAAAGATTCATTCCGTTTAACTTCTGTATTACTAAACGGCAAAACTAAAAAATTCATAACAAAATCGGACAATTGCTTGAAGACATTTTCATTCACAGCATTTCCGTATTCATAAACTTGTATCCAAAACTCAATAGTTGTCTTCTGTTTTTGCCATTCGTATGAAGTTAATTTTTGGCATTGTAATTCTAAAGTTGTAATTTCATCATTTGAAAAATTTATCGTTTCTTCTTTCAAATTTTTATATAATTTACTTTCATTTGTTTTTAAACTATTGTCATCAGCAAAAATGTTAATATTTTTTAAACTTAACAAATTTTTAGGTAATCTTTGCTTTAGTTGACATATTAACTGCTATGAAATTTCTATTTCAATTTTTTTAAAGATGAAGTTAAAGGATCAAAATATTCAGATTTTAAAACTATTTGAGATGAAATGTTTTTTAAAGGAATGTGTAATTCTGAGAATTAGAGGGTTGGATCTGATAATAAAGGCTTTAAAAACTTGAAATACAATAAATTTTTATCTGTATATAACACTTTTAAAATTTTAGCTTGACGACAAGATTCGAAAGAGGCAGCAATTTATAATATGTTTTTAGCCATTGAGTTTCTACAATATTTATAGCTGTTTCAGTTCACAACCACCTGATGCAACAGATTCTTAGTATTTTTAATGGTTGCATATCGTCATTTATTGAAGCGTAAATGCGTTTATAATTTTTTGCCTAATTGTTGATGTTGAAAACCAGTTGTAAGTTTTCGCCACCAAATATTCTATATCATCTTTTATTTTTTATGTTTTCATCGTTTTCGTGGATAACATTAAACTATATACAATAAATTGTAACAGGGGTAAAAATGAAAATAAATTGAGGCTAGAAAATGCTGAACAAATTATTAAAAAATGACAAATGCACCTTTGGTGGTGTAGGGTATAAAAACAGGAGTTGTTTTAAACATGTATGAAAGTATGCGTTTCATTTTTGGAGGCTTCCAATTTCTTTATTGCATTTTAAACAGACTCAACACAACACTCAACAACCGATTCTAAAACATCATCCGTATTATCTTCTTCCGGCTTTTCTGTTACCTTTTCAGCTACTCGCTTTGAAGGCTCTTCCATGCTTTCTTCAATAAATTCTATGTCTACGTACATTTGTCACCACACTTTACGAGAACTTTTGAAATCTCCAAGGGTTTCTTTTGGATGTGTTTATTTTAGCTGATGTTAATTTTGAACACCAGTCATGTATCTATTCAGCCATTGAGTTGAAGTCATGTAGTAAATCGTCAGCTTCCTCTAGGACATTTGCCGTTTTGATTAACACATTTCCCTCTTCTGGTTTTTGTTATTTTGATTTCACTAGTGCCATCGTCCACAGGAGAAAAATCATTAGCGGTAACACCTTCTTTTGTTGCTATTTTAGTGCGCGTTTTATCTGATGTGTTGGTTAACTTATTCTGATATGACGTATTCTGTCATTATTTCAAATAATTTTATTTTGCCAATTATTTTTTTAAGTACACTTTGGTATTTGTGCTTTACTTCAATAAATTTAGTTGCGATGCCAATATCAAATCTATTGCATTTAGAGTAACATATTTCAATATCATTGAGATATGTTTCTAAAAGTTTTCTATTGGTTAGCAGTTCTTCACAGTTGTAGTTTCATTTATATTAAATTTTAACCGGGACCAAATATATGAACATTTTTTGTCATACGACAGGTTTAAAAATGTTTCGCAGTGCTCAATTTCATGTCCGCGTTGGATGCAAAACATGCACATTTCAACATATATGCTATTCGTAAGAACAGCATATATGAAATGGATCTAGCCTCTTGCAGGTAGATCCATTTCATTAAAAAATCTTTATTTGTAGATTTCAATATTTTTATAGCCTCTATCAAACTTTTAAATAATTATTTTACTCGTACTTCCTCATAGTCCTTAGGTCGCTGATTCGTTGCGAAGTACAAATATTAAAATTATGAAAATACTTTTAGGATTTAACATCCATATATAATTCGTATTTCCTAACAGTGAATTCATGTCACTGATTCGTTGCGAAGTACAAAATTTTAAAATTAGTTTAGAACCATTAATTAATTGATTAATTAATCAAAAGAAATAATATAAATAGTTCTTTTGCAGTTGAATAATTGTCAGCACTAATTTTATTAATATTTCTTAAACCTGAAGAACTAACATTGAATATCTGAAAATTAACTAAACTAAATAATATTTAGTACTTTTCTATTATACATATAAACCCTTTCAATAATTCTTATCACACACAAGAAACACATTTTGTCTCCATTATTCTGCCGACGTTATTTCTTATGTTAGGAAATAAAATTCTTTTTCTCATAAATATCACAAAAGTGTGTAACTTTAAACTTAAAAATCTGCAGAAGTTCTTAACGGATTTTAATGATTGCATATATAAGATGAATATGTCCACTATAAATATAGCAATTTATAAATAATATCATCATTCAAAAATGCATTCATAATGCAAATGCAATTTTAGAATACATTTTTGAAAAATTTCTACCCTTTAAATTTTTTTCTACCTCTAATATAAAAAAATAATCACGTTTGCTAAAATGAGCAATAATTTTTTTGGGGATAAAGTGGTCAACTATATTAAACAATTTTTTTTTTAATATTTTTCCAAATTTTTTCATGCAAAAAATTAAAATTGTTGTATTTTTTCTATTTTTTATTTTATTTTGGAAGTAATTTGCATCATAATAATTTTAAAACTATTTGTCCCACACTAATTGGCAATATTTTATGTAATAAACTTATTTGTCTTCAATATTAAGCAAAAATATTTAAAATTGAAAGGGTAGAAATTTCTAAAAAATGCATCTGAAAATTGCATTCTTGTTGTGACCCTATCTTTAGAGAGAAAAATATTTTGGAATTATACAATATAATTTACAATAATAATTTACAATTTACAAAAAAATTATTTTTGTATGAAAAAAATTATATTAACTATTTAAAAAATAATAATAATAAAAATAGTAGATTTTCTTATCCCAGAACAATTGTTTTTGCATTTTATAGTAAATATATTGCTTTTTAATATATTAAAAGAAAATTAAAATCAAAAGGGTAGATATTTTTCAAAATTAATTTGCATTAAATTTCTACATTTGTAGTGTAATTTTTTTTTAGAAAAAAAGGATGTATATATAATAAATTAAAAAATGCTATTAAACCAGGGACCGTAAATAACGATTATTAAAAATTTTTACCACAAAAAAATCAAAATGATCCAAAAATTTTAGTAGAACACTTTTATACTTTTTTTGGACGCGCTTTCGAATTATGTAATAAACTTTTATTTTTTAATTTTTATTATAAAATCAATATATAACAATTATTTTTGATTTTGATTTTTTGTTCAAATATAATCGTTATTTTTCGACTTTTATTTTTTACTCAGAAAGTAACTTTTATTTATTTATATATTTTGCTCAAAAAATAACTTTTATTTTTGATTTTTTTGCTCAAAAATTTCGATCATGTTTTATGAACATTTCGTTTTCACAATAATTTGTTCTTCTTTCTTTTATACTATTTATGTTTATTGTTCTATTACTGTTATTGTTCAATTTTGTTTTTGTTAATTTTTGGTTATTTGCTTTGTTTGGAGTTTGACAGTTCCATTCATATGAAATTTACTATAAGGCGAATTGGTAACATATGATCTCTCAAAACATTGTTATAACGAACATTTGTTATTACGATCTGATATTTATTTAATGGTTACAAAATACTTTATACGACGCATAAAAAAAAATTACGTTATATATATTAAAATATATATTATATATATAATATATAATAATTATAGTAATATATATATATATATATTATATATATATATTATATATATTAATATATATATATATATATATATAGTGTCTCACTAAAGTATTCTTTAACAAAAATGGTAACAGAAATGGTAAAAATTAATTATTATAATTTTTTGTTAATAATATGTTGTAAGTATTACAGTTAAATGTTCATTGATTTATTATCTCAATTTGGGGGATATTTTGTCTAATTGTTTATTTTATGAATTAGAGAATTGATATCGGAAGAACTTGCCCATTTTTCATCTATAAAGGAAAAATATATTTTTTCATTTCAGTGAAAAATAGTAAGTATTTTTTTACTTATGAAATTTTTTTATGCTAAACATCCTATATTAAACGGTCCTAGACGTTAATTATGGGTAATTGCATCATTAAAAAAAACATATCTTAAACATCAAGTCCATTTTGGTACCGATGTTATCAAATTTTTTTCCTAAATATTGGGGAATATATAACCGTTGTTAAATTTGAAAACTAAAACACTAGACTTCTTGATACAGCTTCAAAATAAACCCCGACATAATGTGTGCTTGGTAATATTTTTTAGTTACATAGCCATAATATTTTTGGACAAACAACTTGTACTCCAGAAATGCTGGAACTCAAAATTTTTTATTTAATTTGGATTTAAATAAGTTATATTAACAGAAAAATTAACCTTTTCGGGTATTTTTACCCTTTTGTAGTGCCCAGTTAGCGTAAAAGATTTATAGTATATGTAACTTAAAAAAATCTTTAAGACACCTTTTATACTATGGCACCAATTAGCCATATCCAAGTTTAACATTTTATAACAGGTAATACCTACAAAAACTCAATCTAAAAGTTTTGGTAGAATATGTGGTCCAATACTTCAGTAAAATGGCCTCAATATGGAAGATTTTTCAGTTTTTACAATATAATGAAACAATGTTCACCTCTTATAATGCTGTAATTAAGAACTTTTGCAGTAAAAATTATTTTTTACTGCAAAGTATAGATTTATATATATATATAAATCTATACTTCATTGCAAAACCAAATGCGAGAATTTACTAACCTGTATAACAGTTTTTCTAGGTCCATTATTATTTATTTTGGTTTGTAATGCAGTTGTTTGTAGTTGTAATGGTAAAGATATTGTTAATGGCTGCTTTTGTACTAATTTGTTGTGATTTGATATACTATTAGTGTTATTGACTTTAACGATATCTAGATTGTTTTTTATTTTTTCTTTTGAAGACAAGTACTGTAAACATGAATCGCTATTATCTATATTTATATTTTGATGTTCATCAATGTAGTTGCAATTATGTTGGGAGTTTTTATTTTTATCTCCTGCTGATGAATAATTGGACTCGACATAGTGCGTCTTCAAGTTTCCAGCTGGTAAATTTGAACATTTTGATTTGTAATCAATTTTCTTTTTACCGTGAGATGAAATTTTCTTCCATGATAATGCATTCATAAAAATTGAATGTTTTTTTAAATGTTTTTCAATATTTCCTTTTTCAGACAATATAACAGAATTTTCATTATGAAAATCAAGATCATTGTTGATGGTATCCTTAGTACTGTTATTAATATGATGTATATTGTTAGAATTCAAATTACTGAGTTTAACGTTTGAGCATCCATTATTTTGATTGTTTCCATTTTTTGAAAATTGTGAGCAATGAACTTTTTTATTTTCACGGTTTTTGGCATTATTTAACTGCTCATATGAAAAATTGTTAAGTTGGGAATCCGGTAAATGGATGCTTTCACTATTTATATCTTTTTTTAGTTCAGATTGCTGATTATATTGAAAATAGTGCTGACCTGAATATATAGGATTTTGACGGTCTTTTGGGTTTATACTTAATACTGTCCCCATATTAAGCAAATATCTGTAAAATAAACATTATATTAGCTAAATGTATTAAATAAGTATAAACATTAGTAAAATAACACCGTGTGACAGTCATTTTCACACATGAAAATAGGTAGTAAAAATACATTTTTCTCTAAAAGTATTTTATTTTCAATCAAATATATTTTTATAAATTTTATATTTGACTACTCATTTCAAGTACAAATCAGCCTACAACAATCATTCCGACATGTAAAAAATCGTTTTATGAATGACACTAGAAACCATTCATAACAAAGTAATTTATACACTTTAAATAAAAACCTTTTTATATTTTTGTGTTCCTTACCTCACTATACATTATATATTTTAAATTGTGTTTGATACATGTATTGATTTATAATGTGTGAGATAATTTTTGAGAAATTTTATTTTCTTTGGACACAAGAAAACAAGAAATATATTTTTCGAAAATATTGTAGTCATATAAAAATCACAAGAAAAAAATCGTATTTAGAATTAAATAAAAAATTCAAACAGAACATTATAATTAAATTTTAAAATTGTTCACCTTATTTCCATTTATATTAAGTTTTTTCGATGTAAAATTTTAAAAATCATGAAAAAATATTTTTAACTTTAAACAATTTTCTATAGTTATTTTTCAAAAAATATAAATATCGTATATAGTGTTGCCAATTTGTGTGTAATTATCCAAAAATGGGACAGTTTAAAATTTTTGAATAATAAAATTTCTGTGTAATTTCATTAATAAGCAAATTAACTGTTAATAAAAATTATTTGATTTGTTGTACAAATTTGATCCAAAAGAGTTGTTTACTCTACAAACAAAACTTAGATATTATATACTTTGAACTTTCTTTGCAAGTTATGAACTATTGTATGTATTTTTGTAACAGGGGAAAGGTAAATTTCTAAAAAGATTAAAATTTCAAAAATTTATAAAATTAAATTTATGAGAAGCAATAAATAAAATCAGAAAAAAGAATTGATAGGAAAATCATGGGTTAAAAACTGTAGTGACAACACATTGTTAAAACCAACGATTTTAGATTTCGTTCTTAGTACTTTTTTGTGAGGATATTTATATTTTATAAGGTCACAGAGCTAATACAAAATAAATTTGCTTTTTTTTTATTAAAATTAATTAATTTTTTAAAAATTTACATTTTTGTATAATTTTTTAAATTTTGGATAATTTCAAGGTTTTGATTGAGTAATATGAATTATTTACTCCGGCAACACTGATCGTATATCTTATATAAATTTTTTTATAACTAAAAAAGAATATAACTACTTCTCAAATCATCTGTTGGGAACTCTAGATTTATTTCCATTTTGTTTTTTAGGTGGGACATTTTGCAATGAAATTGAAATAATTATGGAATTTCGGAACGCCTGTTCCGATTTCAATGAAAGTTCATTGTTCATTGCATTCAGCTTGGAATATATAAACCTACCGTTGGTAGATCCTAAGTTTGGACACTTCGGATACGAACGTTTTAAAAACGATCCTGATACGTTATATTAGATCAGGCGCAGATCCACCTCAAGCGTTTGGGGGAGGAAAATAGAATGATTTTCACAACTATTTCCCTAAATTTTAAGATTTAGTAAAAATTTTCCATTCAAAATTTTCATTTTGTGGAGTGTTATTTCCCCTTTTCCCTCCTCGTGGATTGTCTAATCTTATCTCTTTTAGTTTACAAGATATTGGGATTCAAATATTAAAATGTTTATTTTTTAACGTACCTTGATGTAGTATTTTCATTATAACGGATCCAACTTTCATCCGTTTCGTAAAGAAATATTTTACTTTGCACACAACAAATAACAAACAAAATATAAATAAAAAGTTTCGGGAAATTATTTACGTAGTCAAAAGTAAAAAGAAATTAAATTTGACCTTCGAAAATAATTAATTTTTAAGGAAATGTGTGATGGCTTTTTGCAGATCTTACAAAATAACTAAGAAATCCTAAATTTTATATCTTTCTCGTAAGATACAGAAATACAGACATTTTAAACAAAAATATGTAACAGATGAAACTTTCTTGGAATTTTTAATTCTTTTTAAGTTTCAAAATTTAATATTATTTTAATTCAACATTAAAACTCCGGAAAAATCAATTACGAACAGATAATAATAAAATGTCATTTTTTCTTTGGTATCAGGAAAATTTATTGAATAAAAATAATAATCTACAAGTCAATTACGAAATAAGTGAATAAAAAAACAATAAAGAAAAAAATAACTATTAGCACATAATATAACTGTAGACGAAAATTAACAAAAGCACTATATGACGAAAAATTAAGAAAAAAGTTTTAAAAGTAATACAAATAATAAAGTGTAATAGCTAATGAAAAAACAAAATATTGTAGTAAAACTCAAGTTCTTAAATAATAATAAAGGTTAACTATAGGTCAAAAGAATTATTAAAATAATGTAAAAGAAAATAGTCTATATGAAATACACTTTTTAAGGAAAATTTAAGAAGTATAAACTCTAAAATGAAATATAAAAAGATTGGGCTGTGCCGGATCTTTAATACTCTTCACCATCTTACCGACAAATAATAAAACTTCCGTCTTAACGTATGCTTTTATACTTTCATATTTTTAAAACTAATTTTTTTTTTATGAAAATTTGAGCAAAAAAACACAATAAATAAAAATAAGCATGCATGGCAAGATTTTCTTTAAAAATAAACACACACAGAAAAAGAACTGGTTGGAAAAGTGTTGTAATAATAAAATAATGATAAAGAGAAATATATTTTATATAAATATAAATATTAATTAATACCAAAGCCTTCTATACTGATAATATTTTAGGTATAATTATTTAGAATGATGATTCCTTGTACTAAAATTTGGTTGTGTGAATCAATATACGTCTGTGAAAAATAAATAAACGATTTAATAAAAACACACTGAATTTAGGTACTAATATGATGGTTGTAAATCATGTTAAGAAGAGCCAAATAAAAAATTCCGATTAGTTTCAAAAATTCGAGCGATTACAATGAATATTACAAATAATTTGACATGTAATTAATAAAATTATAAAAACAAAATTTTGAGAAAATTTTTAAAAAATTTAAATAAATTTCAAAGACAAGAAAGAAAAAAGGTCGGCAAGTTAAGAAGATAAGAACATTCTCAAGAATATACATATCACGTTTTAATTTTTTTAATATCCAAAAATTCAAGATACAAATAAATCCAATTGCATTTTGTAATTTCCTGTTTCACTTTCAAGGATAAACTCAGACGATATCAGATTTTATTTTCAATTTAAGTCTGAGATTAATGTTCAGTAACAGATATTTCATTTGCATATACTGACATTTTATTTATAAACAATCTGTGAGTTATATAGTACTAAAATATTTTGTTATCCAAAATACTATATAATTATGTTATGGGAACGAATTAATCGCAGCTAATAATCAATTTGGAAAGATAATACTTGCAAACGCTCGAATTCGTATTGGCATAAATTCAAGTTGCAGAGCAACAAATTCGTTTTCTCTGTGCAAACAATAATAATTTCTATTTATGTATGTACGCTATATAGTATGTATGTATGTATGTATGTATGAATGTATGTATGTATGTATGTTGTATGTATGTATGTATGTATGTATGTATGTATGTAAATGTATGTATGTTGTATGTATGTATGTAATGTATGTTATGTAGTATGTATGTATGTATGCATGTATTATTTCGATGTTTACAGTTCCTTTCAATATTTGTTTTATTCTGATAATATATTCATAACTTTTTTTTGTTAATTCTTTACGTATAATAATAAATAATTTAATACACGCAAATAGTTAACGAAAATGGCTAAAGTCAAAATTTATGAAGATTTAACACTTGGAATTATAAATGATTTTTAGTGTAATTTAAAACAAAAGCTATATGTAATAAACAAATTTCGTGAAACAGATACTGTGAACTCCACATCTAGGTAGGAAGACCTCGTAAAACTACGCAAGACAGGATAATCTGATAGTAAGAGTTTAGAAATGCCCAAAAATTATCCTCTCGAGAGTATCAATAGTATATTATATTTCTTAAATATCTTTTGAAAAAATATCAAAAACGAAAAATGTTAAAATTACACTTAAGGTATCCGGCTTCATGTTATTCTTGATACCAATTTGTGTTGATTTGAACATGCGTTGCAAAGTCACTATTGAAAAATCCACAATATAATTTTTTATGTATTGCGGTACCAGTATTGCAAATATGGGCAAATTCAAATTCTTTGAAAGAGGATTTTTTAATTTTAGTAAATTATATATATATATCTAATATATATATTATATATATAATATATATATAACTTTATAAACGCCCTCATTATTTGTTTATATAATACTATATATATCATATGTGG
>MINK01172684.1:0-10405 GCA_001735545.1 Phormia regina
TTGTTTTAATTTTATTACAAACAACTAAAATAATTAATTAATAAATAATTCATTGTGAAAAATAACAAAACAACTATAAACACATCATTTTTCTTTGTGTAGTTTTTTTTTTCATTTTCCACATATTCGTTTTTTTTTTATTATTTATAATTTTAGTCATAAATTATATTTTTATTTGGCTTAAATAAGCAAAAAAAATTATATGCAGTTTAACCTATTTTTAAGCCATTTCTGAATATATATAGGAAAAAGTGGAAAAACATACTTAAGTACTTTTGAAAAGAGAGAAAAAAAAAGAAGTTGAAAATTGTCCATTTAACGTTTGGAAAAAAACATGGTGTTGAAATCACATGGTCATGGGACAGGGAATGAAAGGAATTAAATCTTTTTCAAATTTGAATTTAAACAAATAAATAAAAATAAGTAAATAAACAAATAAATTAATAAATATATAGTTTGTACTATGGAATAAACTATAGTAGACAATATAGGCTAAAGAGCTGGCTATAGCTTAAACTCTATACTTCAATATAAGTTTTACTAAAATTTAAACTCTTTCACTTCAGACTAGATCAACGATTCTCAAATAGGGGTCCACGACCCGGGTGGTCCCTAAGGACATTTAAACACACAATTTAAATTCTGAATCTATTTAAAAACGGAAAGACACATTTATACCAGAGAAGGAAAATAACTGTTATTTTGATTCAAATACATCATTGTGATCTTTATGAAGCATACTTTCATAAAGTGATATATTTGTTCACATTTTCAACTATAAAATCTACATTTCGTTAAAAAAAAACCTTTTAACAACATTTTATAGACTTCTAAACTGCATTCCGTTTAAAGATTCGTGGTATAGACTGAAATCAAAACTTTCATTTCAGAAGTCAGTACAGTTTGTACGTCAAACTGTACGCTTGGGTTTTTAGAATTGTTTTCTATTTCAAATTGTTTATATTTGTCGGAAAAGTGCGACTTCCAACCTTCGAGTACTTTTATTTCCAACGAATTTTGTGAGCTATAAAATGAAAATATAACCCATTTGTCCAATTTTATTCTAAATCCAAGTATTTAAAAATATTTCAGTTGAATTATAGTGAAGTTCATCCATTTATTGGCTCCGCAAACAATTTTCATCATGATAAATTGATGGAATTAATTTTGTTCCATTTAAACAAAAAATAAACTTTCGAGGCGCAGAGAATTATATTAGATATGCTCTTAAGTTTCAATATTATTTTTTTTATTATTTTATCTTTACATAACTTTCATATGATTTAAAAAAAAAGGGGTGGCAAAGCAAGATCTTGTGAGAACCCACTTGACTTGATTATAGTTTACACTAGAGACTGGGCTGTACTTTCTAATATCGACTGGACTGTATTTTATGCTATAGACTAGAATATAGTATATAATATCGTCTAGACTTTGTTTATACTATAACATAACTTTATAGCTATAGTTTGTACTATGGAATAGACCTGGCTATAGCTTATACTTTAGACAAGACTTTAGTTTTTACTAAAGACTAGAGTTCATACTATAGTCAGGCTTTTATAGTTTATATTAAATACTAGACTATAAGTTTTATTTAAAACTAAAGTATCTCTTTTGCTATAGACTATACTATGGTTTATACAATAGACTGGTCTGTAGTTTATAGTATAGACTGGACTAAAGTTTATATTATAGACTAGAATATAGTATATAATATTGACTAGACTATAGTTTATAGTATAAAATAAATAAATATTAAGTTATAGTTTATACTATGAAATAAACTATAGTAGACAATATAGGCTACAGTTTATGCTATTAAGCTGGTTATAGCTTAAACTTTTGACAAGACTATAGTTTTTACTAAAGACTAGAGTTTTCACTATTGAAATGGATTACAGTTTTATTACTATATTCTTGGTACTTTTCTGTTTATATAATATAGGACTATACGTTTTATTTAAAAAACTACGATATCTCTTTTGCTATAAACTATAGATGCTTTATAGTATGACTTAGACTATTTTATTTATACTGAATAATAGATATTCATAATATTGACTTACCAATTTACTTCTTTTTCCACTCACTGGCCCATATTTACATTCCTTTAATCCTTTGCCACACTCATAAAAATTTTGCCATATGCACACATTTATTGTAAATTTTTGTAGCAAAAGAAAGCTGACAAACAAAAAAAAAGCATATATTTAAATTGCAATATTGTTTGTCTATTTTTATTAGTTTTTTTGCTTTATTTATTATTATTTCCTTAATGTCTGAATTTCCTGTTTAAATAGCAAAAAAAAAAAAATATTATACTGCTATTTCTTTGTAGACATTTAGTCACGTTCTTTGTTTTCTTGTACAACTGATTTAGTATTTTTCTTCTATTAGTTTTTCATTAAAAAAAAAACTTAAATAAATTTATGTTTATTTGCAAAAAAAAAAAAGGGATAATAACACCGAGTCATCAAAATGTTATCTCACTTAAAATAGATTATTGATGAAATTTTTCGGTAATAGTTAGACATTATATAATATTCTTAAAAGAATGTAATTTTGTTACTTATTTGCAACAGGACTTTTTACACTCTTCACTAAATGATATCTCTTAGCCTTAAAAAACATAACTATATCCCTACAACTTAATTTCTTTTTTTTTCCCCNCTTTCATTGTATAAAATTTAGATATAAAGCCCATAATATTTTTGTTATTTTTACTTTCATTTAAAACTAAAAATTCTAGTAAAATTGCTGCATAAGTACTTAGTTTCATAGCATGTTTTACAACCATTAACAAAGATCGCCACAAATGTTCATGTTAAATATTTTATTTCTGTATTTTTTTCTTCTTTTTTCACAAGTTTAAGACATGTGCCGCCAGTCAGTCAAGCATTTACGCCAACCAAGTCAATTCAAATCTTTTAGTTAACAGAATTATTAACTATTATAATGCATTTTTTATTATTATATTCTTCATATATTCCATATGGCTGCACTGGCTCTTAAGACTAACTTGTTGACTGCATTTTGTAGATGTCTTTAACTTTGTTCAGGTGGAAAGGCGTTAATAGACATAACCATATACACACACATTTTTTTTCCTTTTAGCAATTTTTTTTTCAACATAATTTTCTTTGTTTTTTTTTTTTTATTAAGTTTTTAAAATTTTTAACAACTCATCGAACACTTGTGTTTTGTGGCTATAAGACGATTAAATTGACATAGTCATTCATTTGTTTATAAGGGCCTTAGGGGACGGGCTAACTATGAATTAAGATGAGGACATGATGAAGCAAAAGTTTTTTTTCTTAGGTTTTAAGTTAATAAATATATAAAAGATCTTGAAATGTTTATTTAGTTTAAGAGATAAAATGGAATGATAAAATAATTTTTATAAAAGTAATAAACATTTATCAGATTGTAGAACAGAATATAGATCCATAGTCCAAACTGTAATTTAGTTTATAGTCCAGACTATAGTTTAGTCCATAATCCAAACTATAGTTTTGTCTATAGTTTACTCTATAGTCGAGACTTTAGTTTAGTCCATAATCCAAATTATAGTTTTGTCTATAGTCGAGTCAACAGTTTAGTCTATAGTCCACACTATAGTTTATATAGTCCAGACTATAGTTTAGTCTATAGTCCAGACTATAGTTTAGTCTATAGTCCAGAACACAGTAGTCAGTATGGTCCAGACTACAGTTTAATCTAAGTCCAGACATAAGGTTAAGTCTATAGTCCAAAACTATAGATTTAAGTCTATAGTCCAGAAAATAGTCTAATCGATACGCCCAAAAATAGTTTGATCCCATAGTCCAGCACATAGTTAATACTACAGATCTAGAATATAACTTAACAATATAGTATAACATATACCTTAAAAAGCAATCCAAAACTAATAGTTATAAGTATACCAGAATAACTACGTACATAAATCAGATCCAAACGACACCGACTACCCCGGTTATTCTACATCCAGACTACGACTATAGTCTAGTCTATAGTCCAGACTATAGTTTAGTCTATAATTCAGACTAAAGTTTAGTCTATAGTCCAGACTATACTTTAGTCTATAGACAATAGTTTAGTCTTTAGTCCTAACTAATCGAGTCTATAGTCCAATCAATAGTTTGGTCCTTATAATTAATTATTTAAATGCTATTAAGCTTTGAGCTAAAAATACATCAGCCGTAAAAAAATCTAAAAACCTTTTAAAATAAAAATATAATTGGCCCCCCTTGTTTAAAGGTTTGCCTAGTACGTAAAAATAAGTAAATATTAAATACAATTTATTCCAAAGTAAAATAAAAAGTAAGGCATACTTTAAGGCTTCACAAAATACTAAAGTTTGAAATGCATTGTTGCACAAACTGGCATAATGAAACTTAAAAATAAAAACGATAAAGAACTAATATTAATTTTAAATACAAACAAAATGTTTTAAAAAGTAAAAAAGAACATAAAGATAAGAATTGTGTTATAAATTGGAATACACATGTATTTTTAAAATACCATAAGTTTACTTTAAAATATATTTTTTTTATATTTTTATAATAAATTTAAAATAATTATGTTGTTTTTTCTTAGCAAATCTTTATTATTCTCATATTAAAAAAGCTTATTTCTGCTCTCCTCTCCCTTTATTTGAGCTTTTAATGTTATTTTTTACTTTTTTTTCAAAAATTATTAACTTTTAGCTTAACACTTCAACCATAACATTATTTTTTATGTTTTATTAACTTCTTTTTATGTTGCTGCCTCTCCATCTTTCTGCCACATATTCCTTCTATTATTTTTTTTTTTACTTTTTGTTTTACTTTTTTCAGTCTTAGACATCTTGTCTTTGGTTGTACTCTGTTATATTCGTTATAAAAATTTTTGACATCAGCTGTCATTTTTATTTTCATTTAAAGTATTTGTTGTTATTGTGTTCAGTATTATTTACTCTTACAAGATTCTTGTATAATATTTTTCCTTTAAGTACAATTAATTTTTTTTTTCTTCTTATTTTTATGTAATAAAGAAGAGTCTCAAATGAAAATTAATTGGTTTAATTTGTTATGAAATTCATTTTATGTAAATTGTTCGTGTTCCTTTTTTTCTCTTCATTTTTTTTTTTTTTTTACCATACTATTATTGTCATCAACATCGTCATTATCAACATCATTATTATACTATATCAGTTACATCAATGTTAAGTGAATTTTCTTCCTACAAATTGTGTTATTTAAGGAATTATATTCTCGTTTTTTTTCCTTAAATTAAAAGAAGAAGAAAAATATTTTTATCGTTAAAATACATATTTTCAAAGTTTATTAAGTGTTTGTGTGTTTGTGTTTCAATGTTTGTTTGCCAATTTGGCCAAGTTTTGTGTGGTTTCCATTCATTAAATTTTGTTTTTGTGTAATATATATATTTAATAAATTTGTTGTTTGTGTTTTTGTCTGTGGCTTGCACAACGTTTACATTAAGAGGCCTAAAACAAATATAAAACAAGAAAAAAATTAATTAATTTAATAATTTTGTAATAAAAACTATGAATTAAATTATGAAAATTTTATAAGAAAAAAATATATTGAATAGGGCCCCGGAGAATTATGCCAAATAACAGCTAAAAGGTATGAGACATTTATAATAATTAATTCATTTTTAATGTAAATGAAATGAACAAATATTTTATTAGATTAATAAATAATCAAATGGTTTTTAGTGTAGAAAAAAATTTAGGGCATAGGTTGCTTTGTTAGACCTAGTTCATACTACAGACAAGACTATAGTTTGTACAATGGACTAGACTATAGTTTATACTATATACTAGACTATATACTAGACTAATATACTATGGACTAGACTATAGTTTATAGCATAGATTAGACTACAGTTTATACTATGGATTAGACTATAGTTTATACTGTACAATAGTTTATACTAAAGTCTAGACTATAACTTGTACTGTAGATAAAACTATAGCTTGTACTATATACAAGACTATAGTTATTAATATAGCCTAGACTATATTTTATACTATAGACTATACTATAGCTTATGCTATAGACTTGACTATTACTATTATATACTATAGACTAGACTACAGTTTATACCATAGATTAGGCTACAATTTATACTATAGACTAGACTATGGTTTATACTATAGACTAGACTATAGTTTAAACCATAGATTAGACTACAGTTTATACTATAGACTAGACTATAGTTTATAGCATAGATTAGACTATAGTTTATACTATAGACTAGACTACAGGTTCTACTATAGACTAGACTATAGTTTATCCTATAGACTAGACTATAGTTTAAACCATAGATTAGACTACAGTTTATACTATAGACAATAGTTTATACTGAAGACTAGACTATAACTTGTACTATAGATAAAACTAAAGCTTGTATTATAGACAAGACTATAGTTATTAATATAGCCTAGACTATATTTTATACTATAGACTATGCTATAGACTTGACTCTTACTATTATATACTATAGACTAGACTACAGTTTATACCATAGGTTAGACTATAGTTTATGCTATAGGCTGAAATATAATTTATATTATAGACTATAGCTTGTACTATAGACAAGACTATATGTTATACTAAAAATCAGACTATAGTTTATACTTTAGAATAGACTATAGTTTATACAATGGACTAGACAATATTTTATACTTTAGACTAAACTATAGTTTATACTATAGACTAGACTGTATATAGTTTACACTATAGAGTGTACTTACTATAAACATATTTTTTACAGTTCAAAAAAGCTTTTATTTTAAGTTTTGAATATCACACTCTGCTAACGGTTTGTAATCAGTTAAACTGAAATTAAACCTTTTATCCTTCCTCTTAATTAAGTAAACAATTTTTTTTAAATATTTGTTTTAAAATTTTATTATTCTCTTCACAATATAAATTTAATTCTGATTTAAACACTTTGTTAAGAATAATAATGCAATATTTCAATTTATATTACAGACATTCATATGTAAACTATGAATTCTTGAGAAAAATAATAATAAAAAGAATTTAAATTTTCTTCATTCGTTCTACCGGAGGTGGTTGTGTTAGTGATAGATAGCTGTTGGTGGTTTATAGATTTATTTCCTTTACGACAAAAGTCCATCCGTCGTTTATTAAAGTTTGTACTTTTGATATTTCATTTTATACTTACATACGTACATACATATAAAGTGTTTTATGTTTTGTCTTTGCTTTTTTATTGGTTGTTATTGTTATGGTTGTATGCAGTTTAGTTACTCGCTAGTATCTGTTAGGTTGTTGATTTTGTTTTTTCTAAGTTAAGAATACAACTTTATTTAAAATAAAAAAAAATATTCAAGACAGAGTTTGAATACTATAAAATCTATTATTGTTTTTTTTTCTCTCTTTTTTGCAACTTTGTTTATTAAATCTTCTTTTAATGTTGCTTCTATCAAGAAAAGTTTAGCATTATTATTTGCGAGTATTTCCTCACACATAAATGTTATAAAAATTTTAAAAATACCCTGGAGTATCAGGGATCTAAAATACTTTATACTGTAGATTGGAGTATAGTTTATACTATAGGGTGGACTATAGTTTATACTGTAGATAGTTTATACTAAACTTTAAACTGGAGTCAGTATTACTTCTATACTACTTACAGGCCTAGTTCCTTTTAATGATATTAAATGCAGAATTTAAAAAGAACAATTATACTACTGCTATTGATTAGATCAGCTTTTCTAATAATTACAATTTAGCTTAAATATCTCTTGGACCAAGAAAATTTCTGTATCGTGAAAATTAATTATTTTTTGTTTTGTTTTGCTAATGATGACAGCTAGTTCTTGTCACTTTTAAAACTACAGGGTATACTTTTAAACAAAATTTTTATTTGTATGCAAACTTTGCAAGTATCTATGTGTTATTGTAAATTTATGTATGTTTCTTGTCTATCATATCTTGTATCTAACCATACACATTGTCAGCCAGTCAGTCATTCATTCATTCAGTCACATGAAAACAAAAAAGTTTTAAAGTTTTTAGTCTACAACTATAAAAAAAAAAAATACACTTGTACGTCAGTATGTTGTTGCTGATAGGGTCTGGTACGTTGTAGATGATAGTTTTTGTTGTTTTTGCAACTACAACAACCACAATAGCTAAGAAAAACTTATTTACCATTATACTACTTACAATTTGCAAACCAACTAACTTTAGAAAAACAAAAATTAAAAGAAAAAAATGTACTCTACATTAAACAGTTGTGTGGAAATAAATAGCAGACTATTGCAAGGGATGAAAATAAATATACAGTGTCAGAGACCCCTTCAAAGGAGTGCGCACTCTATGAATTTTACAATTATTACTGTGAAGTTTAAAGATCTCTTTTATTGAGATTTATTTTATTTTTTATGGGGTGAAGCTATTACTTCAGTGATTCCCACACAATAATTTTGCTGATTATCGGTGTACAAAAATGTATTTAGTAACCTGTTCATATATTCATTTCCATTTTAAACTAATTTTAGATTCTTTAAGAGACGAAAATTAATATTCTTAAAACTTATTTTCTAATGAAATTTATTTATTGACTTTCTTTTCATTATGTTGCAGGAAAAAAGGTTCCAAAATCAGCAAATACCTGTCAAAAAACACAATTTGTTATACAAGGTAATATTATATTTTTAAATTACATTTAGGCCTCATAATCTTTAGGATTCTTTTAAACTTAAAGTCTATAAAATAAAATGAGTTTAAGCTTTCTGAAAACCTAAAAATCATTATATATTTCATTATAGTTTTCAATAGAAATAATAACAAATTTTAAAAAAATATTTGAAATCAAAACTTCTTTATGCGTTAAGGCTCATAACTTCCCATAATTATTTCACTAATATTTTTCATCAGGCGCGGATCCAGCTCAAGCTTTTGGGTTAGGAAAATAGAATAATTTTTACAACTATTACCCTAAATTTTAAGATTTAGTACAAATTTTTCATTTAGAGTTTCATTTTGGGGAGGGAAATTTTCCTTTTTCCCTCCCCGTGGATCCGCGCCAGTTTTTCATTAAATACTTTTTTTGTAAGAGGTTTACTTTATCACCTTTAAAATAAAAAATATGGCACCATAAAAATAGACTTATTTTTGGATTTTAAACATGTTTAATACTACAGTTTTTTTACACACCTTTTTATAAATACCTTTCAATTGATGTATTTTTTCATAATATATGAAATATATTGTAAGTGTCAAGACTGTCACAAACAAACGAACAAATTACAAAAAAAAAAATTTATAAAAATTTTATAATTCATCAATTTAGTTCTAGTGAACTAAAATAACTAATTTGTTATGTGGATTTATAGATTTCCTTTTTTTAATTCCTCTAATTACTGCTATTTTTATATTCATATCTGTACACCTCTTATGCAGTAGTAATGCCACATAGAAAACCAAACTTATTTTTTTTTCTGTTATTATCTCGAGGCTACCAAATGAAGAAGCAATAGTAAAAAAATATATATCATGGAAAATTTTTTTCTTTCTCTATTTTGCATTTTATTTATTTACATTTTTTTTTCATTATTATTGTATTATATTATTTTCTATTATTTCATTTTGTTTTCTACTTTGGTTTTATACACTTTTTTATTTTATTTTACTTTGGTATATGAGAAATAGTTTTTTTTTTATTTATTTATTATTTAATAGAGTTTTATTTTATTTTTTATTTTTCTTTTCTATTTTATTTGAAAAAGAAATGCACCACTAGAGCTGGAGTTTTAACAACCTCTTCTCTGGGGCATTTTTTTTCTCTTGCTTTTTCAATTATTTAAATGCAATTTAATTGAGAGAAAAAAAGTAAAATGTTTACTTGTTAATAAACTAACAAATAATAAAATAACTTTAATTAGGAAAATGAAAAATAAGAAAAATTCCTTAGAGAGTTATGGAAAAAAATATATAAATGATAAAGAAAATGTATGTCAGTTGATTTGAGAGATTGTATTTTTATATAAATGGAATCTTTGGGAAACAAATTATGAATTTTATTAAAGGAGCTACTCAAATTAGGTATAAAATGGTATAATATAAAATAAAGAAGAAAAAAAAATTATAATAATAAAAAAATCATTAAAAAATAAATTTTATAAAAAAATAAATTTTTGAAAAAAAGTTATATATTTAAGAGTATAAAACAACATATTAGACATTATTTAAGAGAAAATGATACACTTCATTTAGTACCTTATAAATACGTTCGTCAGTGGAATTAAAATAAGGAAATATATTTAAAATTTTCATACTTTTGAAAATTTTATTTTTAATAAAGTAAGGCCCATTATTACAACTTGCCAATAGCTAAAGGTATGATGTTATCGGACAGATAA
>MINK01172684.1:18569-36126 GCA_001735545.1 Phormia regina
TGAATGTCGTCAGATCTTTCTTGGTCATCCTATTAAGATAGATCAAGGAAGCTCTGACGCCATTCTTAGCTCTCTCCTCATTTGTACGGCTATCGACGACGGCAGTTCTACGTAATCTAAACGCTTAAACTCCCAAACTTAAAATTGTAAATTTTATTTTGGAAAAAAATTGCAAGCGAAAGAATATGTTGTAACAATTAAAGTTGTATTAAATTGCCCCCGACATTTAAGTGCACTTAAAAAATTAAAATTTTATTAATTCACAATTATAAATAAATAAAAATAAAAAAATATCAAAAAAGCATCTATAAATTACATTTATATTTTCAAACAAAAAGCATTTTGGAAATGTTGGATTAATTATACAAAAAGAAAAAGGCCTTTATATGCTATTTTTAATTAAAAGCCATCAATAAATCAAAAGATATAAAAAAATTAAATAATTAAAATAGAATATTTAACGAAAAAAAAATGCAATCGCATTTTGTAAAATTATTTATTATTAAAAAAAGGTTCATATTAAAATATATATGCAAAATATAAAGGCAGCTTAAATCAATTAAATTTTGGTTCATTTTCACTATTATTCTGATATCACATGTCCTTAAGATTATTTCGATGATTCTTACCACACTCGAACATTCGAACTTCTTTGTAAAGGAATGAAAAAAGTACTTTTTGTTCTACGGCTTCTTTTCATATTATATTAAAAATATTTTGCTTTTATTTTTATAAATAAACCCCAGTTTTTTAAATTTACTAATTTTTTAAAAGAAATCCTTGCAAATGTTTGCAAAACGACGTTCGCGGCATAGAAAATACATATCAAATTTTAAAAATTCAGCCATATAATTGAAAATACAACAAAATTAAATAATTTCAGCATAAATTCGAATTATTACTAAACTTTTTCGATTTATTACTAACTATTTTACCAAAATTTGGGAAACGTTCCTATAATTCACATGTTTACACAAATTTATTAAATTGGGAATCATATAAAAGATAATTTCTTGTGAGTATTTTACTAATACAACTAGAAGATGTAGTTAGTCTATCAAAATTCAAAAAAGTTATCTTTTCGGACTGCGCCAATTAGTTGTAACCAGTCGTTACCCATCTTATAATTTTTCTGCACTGCCAAATAATGCATATCATCGACTAGCGAGCAGTTCTTTGAAGTATCTGGCTACACAGAGTATACCCCAGTTCAAAAAAGTACTGCATCATCATATAAATATAGAACCAATAAGCTTTAAACTTAATAAAATGTCTACATTATTTTATACTCTGTGCTACACTTTTATGTAATAATTATGTGTATATTTTTTTCCTAAATATTCATTAAAAAATGCAGTCAGTCACTTAAGTATCAAACAAGTGTGACTAATATAAACAAGATGAAGAAAAAACTGACCACATCATTGCTTCTTTTATATGTTTTGTATGCATTTACACAACAGGAATAAAATTTAATGTTCGTTTGTTTATTTTTTCTTTAATTTCATATAAATTCCATTATTACTAGCTAGATAAAAAATAATTTAAATATTTAAATTAAGATTTGTTCTACATTGTGAATCTTATTAGCAGTAATATGTAGCTTAATAAGAAAAATTAGATTGTTTAACAAAAAATGTTTTATGTTTATTGAAATTTTCGTAAAATTTTTAAGTATTTTTTTTTATTTTTCTTTTACTTATGGTTGTTTTAATAAAAATAGTAATTTGTAATAATATATCCCACGCAATAAATTTTAATTTATTATTAAAAATAAAAAGATAACACTATATAAAAATCGATTATATAGTAGGGCGGATCGAGAACAAAAGATGTACCAGTCACCCCCTAGAATGAAAGAATAATTAATGAGGTTTTCAAAAATGCTAAATTTCTTTTTTTGCCCTTTATAAAGCAACTACCTTTTGTTTTTAATGTATTATATTTTATGCATAAATAAAAAAATTGTAAAGAGTTGAAAAACAGTTAAAGTTTAAGATCTACAAGTTTACATTTTACTAATAATTTTTAAGTTTTCCCTTTTATTAACACATACTTATTAAATATATTTTTTTATTTTCCAGGTGTTGGGAAATCTTCACTGTTAATCCGTTTCTCCGATGACACATTCTCAGGTAGTTATATAACAACAATTGGTGTAGATTTCAAAATTCGCACAGTAGTTATCGATGGCCTGCGAGTTAAATTACAAATTTGGGATACAGCGGGTCAGGAAAGATTCCGCACAATAACGAGCACTTACTATCGCGGAACACATGGTGTTATTGTTGTCTACGATGTAACAAATGGTGAATCATTTGCCAATGTACGACGATGGTTGGATGAAATACAAAATAATTGTGATGTTGTAAACAAAGTATTAGGTAAGGTTTTTTTTACAAATTATATTTTTCTGTTATAACAATTTCCACATTTACAAAACAAATCATTTAGTTGGTAATAAAAATGATGATCCCGATCGAAAGGTGGTGATAACGGAAGATGCCCAACGATTTGCCCAGCAAATGGATATTCAATTATTTGAAACATCTGCCAAAAATAATATTAACGTTGAAGAAATGTTCCTGTCGATAACACGACAAGTCCTTCAGCACAAGTTGCGTAATGCACAAAATGATCCACAGAAAGATACGATTAATTTAAAGAAATCCAGTGGCAAAAAGAAGAGTAAATGTTGTAGTTGAAAACCGAAGACAATAATAATCAATAAGATCGCCTTTGCCACAACAACCAAAACAAAAAGAACAGCAACAACAACCACCACTACCACCATCGTCGCCGTCATTGTCTTTATTGTTGTCGACGGCATTATAATTAAATTTTTTTTATTACTGTCATCACCCCCTTAAGCATTTCTTAGAGAGATGAATATTAAAAATAAATAGAAAATGTAAAAAGATTAAAAATTATTTTGTATAAAATATAAAATTTTTAATTATGAGATAAAAAGAAACAAACAAAATTAAATTAAAACAATAATAATAATACTTTTTATAAACACCTCACATAACTGGTGCATAATCGAATAATTTACAGCTTTTTAAGCAAGTTTTTCTTTGTTTTACATTTATAAAAAAAATGGTGATCAAACATGGTATTGCATAAATTATACATACATATGTATTTTAATTTAGTTTTAAAACCTACAAATTCAACTTCTTCCACAATTAAAAAAAAATCAATTGATGATTTTTGTCTAAACTTACAGTTTTTAAATCTGTAAATATAAACTGTTTATTAGTGGCAAATATTATATATAATTTTTCAATTTTGTTCAAAACAGAACTGCCCATTGAAATCACCATTATTTATTTACTCGCATTATGTTCTTTTGTTTTACAACTTAATATTTTTCTTTATTTTTTTATTATTTACATTACTTTTGCTTTTTTATACATACACATTTAATTTTCTTAATCTTGTAATAAATGTCTTCACTCTGTCGTTTAAAATTTAAGCACATGTCGTCTTACCAAAACTATTATTTATTCAGTCATCTTTGTAAAACAAACATATTGGAGCAGCCTCCTTTTTATTTTAAAATATATAATTTAGTTTAAATCATGAATTATACAAAAAATAAAGTCCAGAAAATATAAAATAAAATTATTATTAATTTTAAATCTAAAACAAAACATACATTAATTATAATAAATATTTATACATGCAAAATACATATGATATGATCGATGATTGTAAGTGAGAAAAAAAATAAGAATAATAATAAATGAAAGACATATGATATTTTAGAACAAACTATTAAACTACTTGTATGTATTTATTAATGTAAGAATTCAAGTTGTTCTTTTTTTCAGTCAAGACATAAATTTTAGTTAAACAAACAATCCCTATTACCAACCAATTTGGTATATTTTTTATGTTTCACTTACCTATAAATAGTAAAAAGTTTTATTTATTAACGTCTCGATCGGAATTTGTTTCATATTTCTTGTTCAATATTTATTTATTTCCTTATTAGAATACACATGATTTTTGTGTTTGAAACTCCACAAACTCCATGTAAAAAAGGTTAAACAACTTCATACATCTGAACTGCTATCAGCTTGTAGATGCATCTTGTTAAAATATTCTATGAAAAACCGCTTTTCCCCCTTACTCCTCTACACCTCACTGAACAATTAATTTTCCATACAAATATTTCAGAAACTAAAAAATGTTAGGTAGCGTTTTACGAAACTATGCCATTAACTTTTTGTTATTTTAATAGTTAAGTAAAGTAAAGGTAAGTAAAAGTAAATTTTAATTTGGTTCAAACGAAACATTCGACGGTTTTCCGTTACATTTTTAAATAATAAGCGTTACCAGATTCATTTTATAAAAATTTTGTCTGGCAATATTTCAGTGAAATAATGCCACCGCCTAAAACTATGCTTTATTTTGCTGGCAGGAAAAAAATATATTTATTAAATACAGCCTGCTGTTGTGTTCTGATCGCCTGGTGTATCAGTGAAAATTTTTGACAAAACAAAATCCATTATTTTTAACCCTCAAACGGAAAATTGATTATTATTATAAAAAACAAATGTTATTTTTTTTTTCAAATAAAAAACAATAAATAAATGGTGTTTTATATGTATTATTTATTTTTATTTAATAGTTTGACTTATAAACTAATTACTATCATAACTATTTTGTTGTTAGGTTTTTGTTGAATGCAAATTATCTATTACTTTCGCAATTAAATTTTAATATTTATTTATTTGTTACTTTTTGCTTTAATTTACAATATATTATTTAATTTATACGTTCTTTTATGATGTATTTTTGTTTTCTTTTAAAATATTGAAAATATAAAATATCAATACAATAAGACACTGCATCTACTTAATTATTATTTAATTTTTGTTTTAATTTGCTTTTTAATACATTGACAGCTGTTGTGTGTTATTAGGGTTTTATTGTAGAATTGTGTTTTTGTTTTTAATAATTAATTACGATAGTTAAAAATAGTATTTTTTGTGTATTAGTGATTTTTTAATAAATTACACGTATAAATTGAAATTATATAAATAATATAATTTTTAATGTTATCTTTTTTCCTTCTAAAATTTAATTTTATCTTAAAGATAGTTATTATAATAAAAATCGCATACTTTTAATTATAGTTTTAATGATTAGTAAAAATTTTAGCATTATTATTTTTTAATTGTTTTTTATTTGCTAAATGAGATATTTTTATAGAAATAAATTATTTTTATTTTATAGTAACGCATTTTAATTCATTATTTATTTCTGAATTGGAATGTTATTTATATTAGTTGTCATTTAAATAACTAAAGGACATCAATTAAAACTTAAAAGTAGTAAATAAATTAAAAGCATTTTTGTAGAATTGAAATTATAATATTTTTTGTGTCCGTACTAGAGAAAAATTTTATATTTTAGAATTTACAGACTTCAATTATTTAAATCAAAACAAATATTTGAATTCATCTTGTTTAAATATATAAAGTTTGACTAGTACGGAACAACAGCTTTAATACAGAAAAAAATAATAATATGTATTTAATGTTTCCACAATAGTTAACATTTTTAAATGGAAACAAAACATTAATAATTATATATATAAATTTCATTACTATTATAAATATGTATATAAATAATAATCTCTTAACATGTTTATAAAATAATAAAAACAAAATAAAGCAAATGCATATTAAAAAGAATTACTAGAATAAAAAATTTATGTTGATTTCCAACAATCAATTTTTTAAAGAAACAAAGCTGAGAGAAGTAAATTATAAGCTAATTCAAAAATTAGAAAAAAAATTTTCTTTGAATCAAAGTTACGGAAAATACAAAATTCGAGAATAAAAATACGTTAAAAGAAACTTTATCGATCTAAAGGTTTCGTATTAGTTCCAAAACTTTCTAGGATAATAACATAACATAAAAAATCGATGACAATGCAAAAAAAAAAATCTAACTAAACTGTCCATCAATTCATCATTTAATGTCATAATATGATTATTAATATTTTGAGTAGCAGGTAGTAAAACATGGCTAAAACATGGAGAAATCATAATATATTAAAACTTTTGATAAATTTCATATCGAAAATAAAAGTTAAAAAACTAATAATAAAACCTGCTTTCAAAATAAAAAATTTTCTCTCTTATTCTCCTTTTTTTTAAATGTCACCTTAAATAACTTTATGAAGTGAATGTAACTATGGAAGAAATATGGTTAAACAATACTCACAGATCTTTTAAAATAGTTCATTACGATCTAAAATTAAAGAGCTACATAATTATAAAGAACTTGCGAAATTGTTCCTAAACTTTATAATAACTGTAAAAACTTAAAGTTTTTGCACCATTTTAAACAAAAATAATATTTTGCCCAAGCGGGAAATTAAAAATGTTTAAGAAAATTTGTTATTTAAATTTGTTAATCCATATTATCCATTATTAATATTATAAAGTCAGATGTGTGTTTTTTATTACTTTACGATAACGCAATTTTTTACACTTCAAACTTTAATAAATTTTTTGAAGAGAAATATTACGGGAAACATTGAAATATAAAATCCAAGGGACAAACCAGTTTTTTACATGTTATATTTTTTTTAATTAACCTTCTAGATCCCATGCAGCGCAGGGAAGATCAGCTTGTAATTGAATAAACCATATAAACAGACATGGAAAACACAAAAACACAGAAGACTAAGAAAGTGTTAAATAAAGAAAATAAAATAAATATTTTCCAAATAAAAGACAATTAACAATAGCTAATGAGATTTTGGAAAAATCTTCGAAATATTTTAAATAAATAAAATATAATAGATATAAAAATAGAACATTCTAAGAGTTTTATACGCATGTTTTAGGTTACATTAGGCAAATATTTTTGAAAAGAAATAATAATTGCATTTTCCTTTGTTTGAAGTTTTCTTAATATAATTTTATTAAGCAGAATACTTTATTTCTTAAACTTAAAAATGGTTTTTAATATAATATCATAAATATTTGCCAAATGTTACCATAGATTTTATGTACATATATTGTTTAAATGCATTCTAATATAGATAACGTTTTAGATCAATAATAAATTAAACATTTAAAAGATATAATTTTATTTATTATTATTATCCTTGATATTAGATTTTAAATTAGATTTCTTTAAATGTTCTTCTCCTTCATTTAATACTCGTTAATCTTACATGAATTTTTTTTATTGTGCATTTGCATAAAAAATACAAAAACTAAAAATGGAAAATACTTAAAAAAACAAGACATTAATTAGTAAATAAGTATGTAAAAAAGCTTAAGTACGTTCATGTTGTCGATTATGTCGTCTTTTATGTAAGTATAAACCAGCCGCCTGGGCAAATGCTGAACCACATATTTTACAAATATATTTCTTAACAGCATCATGAATCTGTTTATGATTTTGCAAGTTCTTAATAGATCTAAATACCTTACCACAGATATCGCAGCTAAACTCTTCCTCGTTGTAGTGAGACTTCACATGTTCCATCATAGTGCTGCGTGTATTAAATTGTTTACCACAGCTGGGATAGTGACAGCGAAAACCGCGTCCATCATCTGAGCGTGTAGGTGAACCATTGGTTATTCTGTCGTCGGTTATTAGTTCATCATCGCCATCATCTGGAGTGATAGATGTTAAATCGGGTAGTAAGAGTTCATCATTATGTCTTCGCATATGTTCGTCGAAATTGCTTTTTTCGCGAAAACTGGCCGTACACAAGTCACAATGATATTTTACATCTTTGAGAGCCGGATGTATTTGTTTATGTCGTGTAAATTGTTCTAAGTCGTTGAAGCCCAACTGGCAAACAGGACAGTAATAATTTGAACCACTGCCGCCCATGAAATGTTTTGATGCAGAAGGACCAGATATTGGATGAGGTTGCTGTTGCATTTTATGTTGATGTGTCAACAAGTGAGTGTCCAATTCTCGAGGTGAATTTAATATCATGGGACAGTGTTCACACTTGAAAGGTGATATATCGGCATCCATAAAGAACATAGCCTCATAATAACTGTATGTGGGAGAAAAAGCTCTACCGCTCATTTCACACATTAAACGTTCTTGCTTTTGCTTCGAATAATCAAATCTTAATTGTGATATACGTTTCGATATTTGTATAGTTGTCACATCAATATAGCCCACCAAATCAGTAACCATTTTTTGTAAGGCTTCTCCACGTTTCTCTTTACTACGATAATCTATATTGTATTTGTCATAGAAACAAGGATAACCTTTTAACAATTGCAACATTCTATTGGTAGAAATATCATTCCATAAAGCCGAATAACGTCTGCGGTATACGGTTTCTTTGACAACAGCATCTGATATCTTTTGATTGCCACCATAGAGGCGATTAAGAAAATGCAACTCTTTGAAATACCACAATGTACTAACATTTGTCTTTTCCAGAGCCATGCGATTACATTCACGTTTATACACGGTTCGTAAATTATCCCATTTACGTGTAACAGCATCTTTTGATAGTGTTAGATTAAAACGTTTTTTAAATTCTGAATTTATATAGTCAATAAATTGGCTACGACGAACACGATCACGAAATTGTGGATGACGATGATCCCACAAAAAGGTATTACGACGGTAAGCATCAATGAGAAATTGTATCATTTTACGATCCTTTATATGACTGGTAACTCCAACAGAAGCTGTATTCTATATAAAAAATTGAATATTTTTAAGTTTTTATTCAAGACTTTAAGTATAAGATTAAATTATTCGCAAATGAAATACTTAAAAAAACCGATAGGAAATGGATAACAGTCCGCAGTTAAGTGTAAGATAGTTGGATGTTATAATTTTTAAAATATAACTAACAAATAATTAGTAAAATAATTATGTTTTTTAATAATGTTTAAACATGGTTCTTTTAACATTTGCTTAACAACCGTGTTTAAACATCGAAAAAATTAACTTTAAATTGAACGGTATTCTTTTATCATTAAGATGATGTTAGTGTTAATGTTAAATATTTTAATTCTGGTGAATATTACGAGAAAAATATACATAAATATCTATATAAAATAATTATCATTTCCACTCACCTCTAACAAAGATTCTTCAACCAAATCATCGTAGTTAGTGTCATCACCATTATTACTTTGTTCTAGTTCGTCATCATCACCAGCGTACTCATCATTATAACTTCCAAATGAGTCACCCATATAACTCGAATCACCAACATCCATGCTTATTTCCGGATCAGTTTGTTCTTGTTTAACATTATAATAACCTCCATAATCATCATCATCGTTGGCTAAAGGTTCATTTTGTATTACAGCTCCCTTAAAAAAAAGAAAAAAAACAAACAAATGTTAATAGTGTAAATAAAAACACTAACAATTTACAAGCATTTACATTATCATCGTCGTCCTCATCTATTTTTTCCTCTTTAATCATAACCACTGGTGGTTGCAATAACGTCGTTAAATCTTCCTCACTATCATTTTCCAGACGTCTTTTGAGCTTGTTTCTCTCACCATTACCGTACATACCAACGCTACTTGTGCCCATATCTGTGGAGCCCCCTTCATTGTCATAGGATACATGCATGGTTTGCATGTGTTCGATGAAAGCATCGAAATATAAAAATTTCTCCGAACATGTAAGACATCCAAGTGCAAAGTATTGCTGATCTTCTGTGGATGTAATAATGCCGCATTCTTTGGTACAATGGCGAAATATTTCCTCTTCATTTGTGGGTGGATATGTAAGCACACTCATTTTATTGTTTTTTAATACCGTCACAATATTTCAATTGTAAAAGATTGTAACAAAAATTATACAATTAATGTTTGATTGTCCTATTTTTTCACGGCATATATCTATTTCTTATCGTTTGTAACAAAGTTTTTAGCAATTTTCTTTGAAATTTATTTCCTTTTTTCCAATTTTTCCACCACTGCTTTTTTTTCTTGTTCTTATTCTTCTAATAATTCTCTAGTTTCTTTTGTTATTGACATTATCGATGTTGACATTTTAAAGCAATATTTGTAAGTATTGCCAGATGAGTATAAATAAAAATGGCGTTTTGTTTGAGAGTTGTTTGTGCAGCATGATAAATCCTGCGCCAACGCAACGAGCCGCCGTTAAATTTTGAAAGCCGCGTACAAATAATTTTTGTGGAACTTATTATTATTATTATAGTAACGAAATTAATAATTTTATAAAAATTATTAAGCTTGAAACATTGGTAGAAGAGGAGTTAGGATTTCAGAATATTGTTGGTCAGAGTATGTAGCTGTAGCACGGACTTCGCTACAGTTGGACAAAGTTAACCACCTCGAGAGTGAAAATCATATAGGGGATTGTAACTTTTACAAATATTAATTAATTTTTTTTTTTGTAATGACATTATGTCATTGACAGGCCAAATAAATCTTAGTAAGTCAACTAAATAACTTAAAAGCGAAACAAACAAACAAAAAATCTATTTTTAACATTTATACTTTTTTGGGCATGAATAGACCTCCCTAACTCCTATTTTGATTGATAGTACTTTTATCGGCGGAAATAAAGATGTAAAAAATTTTTAACGTAATTCAATTTTTGGGAGATAAAAAATTTGCAATCTGATTAATAGTATAAGAAATATTTACGATTTTAAGTGAGTTAGGGAGGTAAATGAGTACCCATTTTTGAATTCTTCTAAAGAAAACAATGAAAAAACATGCTTATTGTGCTAAATTATCTGGTTTTGGTTTTGAATTAATTCAAATGAATTAGAAAAATTAATTGTAATTCAAATGAATGATTCAAAAATAAGTTGCAATCAATCAAATTCAAGAGCCGATCTAGGCAGTATGAGAAATGGAAATTCTTCTACTAGAATAAAAATATTCATTACAAAAATTGAAAAGCCTTGTCCCGATCAGAGAAAACATGGTGTTTCATTCACTTCACTTGAAAATTTAATTTTTTAATTCATTTGAATTAATTCAAAATCAATTGAATTGAAAATGAATTGCAATTCATTTTACAAATTATTATAATTTTTTTTGTTTTTTGAAAAGAATTAATTCAAAATTTACTAATTCTGTGAATGAATGATTCGCGAATTAAAAAATTAATGATTCATTTACAGCTCTGATATTGATGTATAAAACATATCCATCAGTTACCGAAGGTCTTTATAAAATTGATTTAAAAAAAATATCATTATTTCGACATACCAACCTAAAAATTAATATATACTTCAACTCATTTTTAACTGGACAAAGATGAAATGTCGTTGTGATCAACACACTGTGCTCTCAACAAACATGCTGTGGCTCGATTAAAATATAGAAAAAATAGATTAAACAATTATTCTCACTATTTGATAATTTGAAAATATTTCAGTAACGTTGTGTGGCTTTAATTTACAATGACTAATAGCCATCAAAACATGATATTGCAATAATTCAAATTATATACTTCACCTGATACATTATATACTAAATTTCTAGTTCCGTTTGTAACACATTTTTAATTTAAAAAGTGAGAATATTTTACGAAAATCGAAAAAAGTAATATCTGTAAATTGATAGGTAAAATAGTTTTTTTTTTACATTAAGAAGGGAAAAATTAAGTCAAACATATTTGAAGGTATATTTAAAATATGCAAAATAGAGTGAAAATAAATACGTTATAATATGTAAACAAACTGTAATTATTAAAAACACCTTATCATTTTTTATTGAGAAAAGAAAAAAACGAGAAAATTTTTCTTTATCTCTGGTAGGTGTTAATGACCAGCTATAGAGAGTTTGTTGTTAAAATTGTAAAACTAATTAGCCAAGGGCATGAGAGGAATAACAAGTTCGCACCAGCTGATTAGAGCAAAAATAACAATAAACTTCACAGCCTTAAGATTTTAAATTATTTTATTCATATACTAAAAATAATTAAATATATATAAATTTTTATATTGTACAGAAGTTTATCATTACTCTGTGATTTTAATTTTAAACATTATACTTAAGGTCTATCGCACTCAACAAGGAGGAGGTGTCGTTTAATCTAAACTTTATATTCTAAAGCAATTGCAGTTAAAAGCTTTAAAAATAATTCGTGTGCTCTTCTAGAACACCCCACTTCAATACTTTACTCATGCATAAATAATTGTCATTTAAATATAAATTTTAAATACAATTTATTAAGAAAACAATAACAAGTTCTAGGAGTGTTGAACAGTAAAATAAAGCGGTCGTTGAATGGAATTCATTAAAAATTTTACTTTACAAGTGAGCAGACGCACTTTAGCTACAAAACAAAAAAGTAAACATATATTATTATTATTACTTTTTTCAAGGGAATGGCCAAGGAGAAGAGTAGCCAATAACACACTTTCAAATATTTCCAATTAAAGTGTTCAATTTGATCGCATAGTAACATATTTTTCTATTTCTAGCACAATTTTGTAGCACATTCACAAATAAATCAAACAAAATGCCTACAAATTCCATAAATTCCAATGGAGATAACAGTGTTCATTCGGCCAGTATTGATGAGATTCATATGGTACCTATGAGTGTTATACATAGACCCATACCCTCGGTTTTAGATGAAAAGAAAGTTAAGTCTTTAATGGAAACTATAAAGGTAGATTTGTTATAAGAAGTTACTATCAATTTTTTAAAATTTGTTTTCCACTAGAATGAAAAGTCAACAGATGATGTACCACCCATAGATGTGCTATGGATCAAGGGCTCCAAAGGTGGCAATTATTTTTACAGTTTTGGTGGTTGTCATCGTTTTGAGGCACATAAACGTTTAAAACGGGATGTTATTAAGGCAAAATTAGTAAATTCGACTTTATCCGATTTGTATACATATATGGGTTCTAGTACTCCCAAGAATTTACAGTGATATTGATAAAAGCGATGTCTTGTACATATTAATAATATAATCAAATAAAAATAAGTGATGTTTTGAATAACTAAATATTGAAAAAATTGATTTTAGATTTTTACATGTAGGATTAGAAAAGTTTGTTCTTGAGAAAATTGTTATTATATTTTATTCATTAATAAATAAATTCAACATGTTCTTAAAATATTTTTTCTGTTTTTTTCTTTTTGTCGCCTTAAATGTTAAAACAAAAATTAAGCGTAAATTTAAGGAATTCAGGAATAGGCCAATATGATGATATAATGCTGCTAACATTTTCTATCGAAAGTGTAACTAAATTGATACTCCGAAAAGTTGATATGCGTCCCTTTTACATTTGAATTCTGATTTACTTGGTAACACCGTTCGGGAACAACTGTGCGACTAGCTTAGTTTCTTTTTACATTGTAACATAGGTTTCACAGTGTTTATGAATTCTGTTATAAATTATTTGTTTAAAAATGTGTAGATTTTTTTAAAAATATTTGTTTTACAAAATGTTTCACTAAAAACATAACTTTTTCGGAAATTCCATATGCTAATAATTCAATAGTACTAATCCAATAGTACTAATAATTCATATCCTTATGAATTATTAGTACTATTGTTTTTTTTTTGCCTTTATAAAATCTATTTTTATGGAATGAAATTTCAAACTACAATGAACAAATATTTTTAAAATTTATTACAGATATAGCTTAACTTAACCAATTTTGTAAATTTTCAAATTTTTAATTTCACAAAATGGATTAAAATTTGTAACTGATACATTTGAAGTATAAAAAATGGTTTTCAGTTTATAAGCTGTTCACTAAGTACTTTACAGTTTTAGTGAGGTTTACCACATAAAGGTGGCCTTTTCACGTAATATACGTAAACCATACTTTTCCCATTCACTTGCTATCAACCAAAGTTCCGGAGCACTTTCTAAGCATGACATTATAGCAGCACCCTTCCATGCTATCATTGCTGCATCCATTTCTTTTACACAGACATTTACTTCAAACGGCAATTGATCCATAGAACGATTATGGGTTGTTGTAGCCGACAATTGCAAAGTAATTTTTTGTTCCAACCATTTGGCAAAGCCTGGTATTTTACTGCCACCACCTACCAATAAAATGCAGCCATACATTTTACGTTTCATATCCTCTGTGGTACAACGTTCAATACTGCGCACAATGGCCAAGTCCAGAGGTACTATTTGACCATTTGTTGATAAATAGTAAAGTTCTTCATCTTTTTCTGAATTACGTAAATTAGAAGAACGATCTTCTACTTCATAATTATCCACCACTACTAATTCATCATCTGGTGTTTCACCAGTGACTGGCATAGAGCCTTCTAACAATTGATCACCACGGCCGTTGCGTACTCTGCCTGTTTCTCTTATATACTCAGCATCAAAGCAATCTTCAGGGTCTGAAATTTGGTTATTTCGAAATTGTAAGCGTACCAAACGCTGTTTGCCAGTTATATTTAAAAGTTCAGTATGAAAAAGTGCAAGCGGAGCAACAACACATTCATCGCCAAGTTGAAAAGTGTAACGTAATCGTTTCTTAGGTTTAGAAATCTATTTTTTCAACAAAAACCATTGTTATATAAAATTAATTTTTTCATAAAATAAATTACCTCAAAATTCTTTTCTTGAGCTCCACATATTTCCAGATTTAGATGACAAAATTTTTCCTTTAAATTCATCAATAACATTGCATCATCATAATCATCTTCTACATTACAATCTTTATATGGAAAACAACATTTGCGCAGCAGAGCATAAAATACTTGTGTTACATCCCCACCTCCATAACCCAAACGTACACGTGTATCTGGTTGTGAAATACCATCTTCTACACAGGATATTGAACATTTTTGGTCACCAACATCAACAACACAAGCATAACCTAAGCCTGCTCCAAATGTAGCTGCTACATGATCTTGCAGCAGAAAACAAGCCCTAAATTTTAAACGTGTTAATAATAAAGTAACCAACTCTCGCAGAACGCTTCGATTATAAACATCAGGAACCACCAAAACTGCTCCATATTGAACTAAATTTTTGCGTGGAATTGCCATTCTCTCATGTATGGCATATGACCAAATTGATTCCAAATCTGATAAAACCGAAGTCAAAGATCCTCCCACATGTGAGTGTAAGTTTAACTCCCCCCTCTTTATAGGAAAATGAATATTGTAGTCACTAACTTCATTACAATTAATTTTAAGCAAATCTTCATCGAAGATATTATCCGCCAAATCAGCCTTAGTTTCTTTCTTTACCTCGCTTTCAGTTTTTATCGCACTTTCCAATGGCAGTTCCTCAGGTACAGTTCGTCTATTAAATGTAGCTATTTGTTGAGGCGGTGTTGCAATACGCATTCTTTTTTGACCACCATGCCGTTCTTCGTATTGGGGAATATGTGATTGTATAGCATGGGACACTTGCAGTCTGTTTTCTTCAAATTCTTGCATAATTTCATTTTGTTTATCAATCCTTGCCAATGAGGGTAAAAGTGGATCATGGTGCTGAAACTTCGAATTATTTTGTTTACGCTTACGTCCTATAGCATGGAGTATTGTCAAAGGATTCAGATCACTTGCTCGACCTATACGTAGATTAAGAGAACCTGGATGTATTACAATTATTTTCTGAGCCTGCATTTGCTATAATTTATTCTCTTTTCCTTCAAAAACTTTTGTTTATGTGCATAATTTTTTGTAAAATTTAATTTGTGCCGTTTTGTTTATGACTTCTTCTTGATAATTGATAAATAAAATAATTCAAAGGATGTTGATAACATCTTATGTTTGATGATATCATTTGGAGTGAATGTCAACATTAAGTACCACTGTAAATTTTAAAAAGCGACGATTTAGAAACATTAAATATTTTGTAATTTGTAGTGCAAATAAAATTTTTTGTGTTTTTATACCCTTCACCACAGGTCTAAACAGTATATAAGTTTGTCATTCCGTTTCTACAATATTTATGTAAGACCTCAAAAAGTATAGTCTGGGTCCTTATTGATAGAAAGATTTCCATCTGTCTGTTGAAATCAGTTTTTAGAAAGTCTCAGTTTTCGGATATGTTTTAAACATTATATTGTAGGGAATATCCCATAAGCAAAATCGGTTGATAAATAACTGGGATATCGTCAAAAAAGATGCTGACAAGAATCGTATTTGTTGTCGGCATTTCTAGGCTCCTAGCGACTTCGTTTTTACACGAAAAATTCAAAATTCTTGTACACAGTGCTGCGCTGGACATTAGCAATAAAATGAGTGTTATCCTAAATGTTTAATTATTTTTTAAAGTATTAAATCTACAACAAAACTAGTTTCGAAACATTATCAGCACATATAGTACTAACAAACATCTCTACTTTAGAAGATGTGAAAATTTGTTTCTTTTCAAAAAAAAATCAAAAAAAAAAAAATTATATGTTCTCTGTATAAAAGTGTACATATTAAAAGCAACAAAATTTGCAATACTAAAAATTGTCACAAAATTTTTAAATTTATTGTGAAATTTTTAAGTAATTGGTAGATTTATAGAAAGAATATCTTAATACATCATTATCTATAAATTCCAGACTGTTGTTTTGTTTTTATAATATTTATATGTCACACAATATTTTTTATTCTTTCATTTAGTTGTTATATCCACAATCTCCAAAATCGCTTCAGAATCTCTTCGACTTCTACGTCTCTCAAACGGCATCGTGAAATATGGATTGAACCAGCTTTGACTGATTCTTCCAAGATGAACCAGTACTGATCCCAAGCGGCCTGAAAGTGGTTCAGATTAATCTGCATCACTCCAAAGCAGCGAAGAGTAGCCGGTAAAGTTCGAGGCATCCGGTCCCGAAACTATATGCTCCTACTTCCCAATACAGAAGGTAAAACTAGAAGTTGTATTTTGGTCAGAAAAGACATAAAGCTTTTTTCATATCCAATTACAGCACGAATGATTTAACGGTGGCAGCGCCAGAGAGACAAGGGTTACTAGAACTTGTATTTTGGTCAGAAAAGACTAAAGTTTTTTCTCATATACAATTACTGCACGAATGATTTAACGGTGGCAGCGCCAGAGCGACAAGGGTTGCCCTATTAATTCGATTAGGAAAACCACCCCTCGTGCCGTACGTACATTATAAACATGTGTAATACAAGGTGAGTGATTACTTCAGTATCTTTTATATACTAATCTTAGTATTTGTAATAATGGTACTAGACCAACGTTTTTCAATAGAATCAGGGAACAGGTCAATGATATAACTTTGGTAGGTAATACAGATTCAGTTAGAATCTTCGATTGTAAAGTATCTACGGAATGTTCATTCTCCGATCATATGTGGATTCCCTTTACGATAGAACTTACATTAGATAAAGCAAAACCCTTTAGGAATCCTAGGAAAACTGGCTGAGATAAATTCAGCAAATTTTTGAGGACCATTCAACCGTCAGAAACGGAAAGGTTGGCAGGTACACAGGAACAGGTCTTGGGAAACCTTAAAAATCATGGTGGTGTCTCAAGCAGTTAAGGAATGAATGTACACAGAAAAAATATTTCAAATTATTTTTAATAAAATTATTAACTAAATTTGTATTGGAGTTTAATTATATTATTTATTAA